>JANHZU010004224.1:264508-279939 GCA_032468055.1 Acrochordus granulatus
GATATTTCTCCCGGCAATCTTAATTCCAACTGGTGATTCATCCAGCCCAGCATTTCACATGATGTGCTCTGCATATACGTTAAATAAGCAGGGTGACAATATACAGCCTTGCCGTACTCCTTTCCCAATTTTGAACCAATTCATTCCATGTCCGGTTCTAACTGTTTCTTCTTGACTTGCATACAAGTTTCTCAGGAGACAAATAAGGTGGTCTGGTACTCCTGTCTTTTTAAGAATTTGCCACAGTTTGTTGTGATCCACATAATCAAAGCCTTAGCATAGTCAATGAAACAGATGTAGATTTTTTTTGGAACTCCCTTGCTCTCTCCATGATCCAGCAAATGCTAGCAATTTGATCTCTAATTCCTCTGTCTCTTCGAAACCCAGCTTGTACTTCTGGTAGTTCACACACTTGAAGCCTAGCTTGTGTTTTGAGCATAATTGCTAGTGTGTGAAATGATCATAATTGTATGGTAGACATTGAATACTAGCACCTAATAAATATCACTAATTTAAATGTATCTTGAGTCCTTTCTGCTTGCACCAATAATAGCACCCCTACAGATGTAGTGTACACTTAAATTATTTGATATGCTAGTGCAAATCCTGTATGGCAGGACCTTGGTTCGATAACTTTTTGGGATGCAACAAGCATATAGAATAATCTGGTTTTAAAATTTAAAATGTTCTGAGAGGTGTTTCCTTTTTTAATGGGAGTGGAAGAGTTTGCAAAAGTGGCAGCATTCTTAGAGGAAAAAAACACAATTCAGCAGCTTTTTAGCCTTTTTAATGCAATGGGCACCTTTTAATGAAAACACAGTATCATTGGCTCTTCTGCTAATTTGCTTCACTTATCTCTCATTCTTTGGTTTGTAGTTGACCTATCCATAGAAGTACAAAAACTGTTTACTATGATACTTCATAAGAAAGGTGATTTTTAAAAAATATTTCTTTTATCCTGCCTTAATTATTTTTATAAAAAACTCAAAGCAGCAAACATATCTGCTTCTTCCTCCTATTTTCCCCACAACACCAACCTTGGAAGTTGAGTTCAGTTGAGAGAATGAATGACTGGCCCAAAGTCATCCTGTTGGCTTTCATCCTTAAGATGGGATTAGAACTCAGAGTTTTCTGGTTAATAATTGTTCTAACCTAGGTAAGGAATGTAGTCCACAGTCCTTGTTTCAAGTCTTATCTCAGATCCACTAGTCAATAGATTTGGACAAGTAACTTCATGACTTGAAATCTTGTTCTTTATAATTTTTTTATGGAAATAAGTATGATATTCTGGGACTTTTAGGTATCTAATAATCACCAAATATGGCAAGACAACTGTCTCCATTTTGTATGTTCTGGAAAGACAACAGCTGTTGACTGTGCCATAAGAGAGAAATCAACATTGTCTATTTGCTTGCCTGTGGGAACCTAGATACATAATTGTTGTGTTATTGGCTTTATTCAGTGTCTATTCAGATAAATCTGATATACATAAATTGGTTTGAATATTTGGTTTGTCAATTTTTAAAAATACTTTTAGTAGATGATTGCATTTCTCATTGGGGAAATACTTGTTTGGAAATAGAATTGTCTATTCCAAATAATGTTCTGTGTGTCAGGTATCTCCAGAAAACGCTTAAATATTGTAGTGTGTGTCTTGTCGTAGGTGATGGAAATTCAACCCTGATCAAGTTCTTTCTAAATATTAAATAGATTTTATTCTGAAATGAACATTATAATACTAGATAGTTTAGTAACCATTTGGTGTTTGTACATAAGTATTAAGTTAATGTAAATCATTTTAGAAGATATTTTGCTGTAGGAATTGTATAAAGTCCTACAGCAAAGGACTTGCTCTACTATAGTGTGTTGAGCAGTTTCTCAAATATTATGTATCTGAACCCTTACATGGCAAATTATCAAGTTCAGGTTAAGTGTGCAATTCAGTGATAAAACTGCAGAAAACAGAGGCAGCAGAAACAAATCCCCATATTTGTTCATATTATCCCTATACATTACTATCAAAGCTAGAATCCCAGTATCTTATTCTTTTACATCTTTCTTTTTGTTACTTCAGAGTGTGATTGTATTTCTAATTTTCAGTGCAATGCCACCAATTGTATTGTAGTTTGTTGGTCACAGGATCAGCTTAGAAAACATTTGTTTCTCCTATGAATTTAGAAGAAAAGGCACATTCATATTTCAAATTCTGGTAATCTAATGCCTGTTTTTATTGTCACTATAGTAACCCACTACTTATAGGATAAGTGGTCAAACTAAGAATTCTTTAAGGTATCCTACAGCAGTTCAGAAATCCATCTGATCTTCCAATGGCAGATTAACAACTGCCATGCCTTTCCCTTGCTAAATGTAGTTTGGCTTAGATAGAATCCTCAGTTTAAGTCATGTAGGAATAAGATTCACCCAAACTTAGATGCAGAGAAGAGACAAACATCTTTTATACATATGATTGAGTAGGAAGAAATCCTATTCAGTTTTTCAAAGAAAACAGACCTGCAAAGAAGCAAAATGATCAAACAAGACCCATTTTTCCTTATTGCTAATGACTGAAATGTAGAATTCTAAACAATTCCTCCATTGAAAGAACAGTATGGATTTGATATAAACAAAGATTATCAGCTAGAGCCCAGATGATATTCCATTTGGAATACCTGAGTATTTTGTACAGTGAATCCATCTAAAACCATTGAATAAATACCAGCAAAAATGCTTTATGTATCCTGTTATATTTATTGACAACTCACTTTGCCCTGAAAACTAATAACGAAAAATGTAGGGTGCTAACATTCGTTAAAAAAAATAAAAAGAATGTGGATAGGCCTTGTGCATTTTCCTCCCTTAGTGTGAAAATATTTAAGAAAGTTAATTTTATACCAATAGAAGAGAATATTTGAGCTCAGGATTGAATTGTGGAGTCCTAGGTGCTTTCTGAACTTGATTGTTTTTCTGCAGATGTTCTGTTACCAAGCTAGGCAGCACTGATGATGTTACCTAGCTTGGTGACGAAACGTCTTCAGAAAAACAAGCTCAAAGAGCACCTAGGATTCTACAGTTAATTTTATTTTCTGTTTTCTTCTACTTCTGCCAACTTCTAGGCTGTATAAAGAGGAGACTGTAGTCAAACTATGTCCGTAGAGAAGTTTTCTTCCTTTGCACAAGATTGGTCTTCTCAGTTGGATGGAGGATGCTCTTCTTTTTCATATTTTTAATTCTTACCCTCTTACTGGACTAGACTTTTAAGACCTAGATAGTTTAAGGAGTTCCTTCTCCCATGTTCTAAAAGTTGTCTTGTCCAATATATTCACAATCCGCCTTGTCTCCTCAGTGGCCATTCTTACCACCAGCCGCTTGTGAGACGATCTGCAGAGGAACATCCCCAATCCAAGGGCAAACTTCTTAAGCTCTCGTACTGTTTCCTGGTGTTTCAAGACAGCAGCGCCAACCTATCCGCTCCACATTCCTGGTAAAAGACAGAAGATTGTAGATTTGCCTTCCCGGTTCTGATTTCGTCCCAAGACATTGGGCTTCACTTCTCATTAAGTCACTGCCTGCCAACATGACCTTTGATAAAGGACTGGGGGAAAGTTGTTGCAGGCACGCAACACCCAAATGTGTTGTATCGGTCGAACGACGTTAAAAAAAGTGCGTTCTTGGATTGTTAGTCTTGCTCTTCTACTGTTGGTCTTCGCAAGCAGTTTATTGTAACCTCCCGAAAATACGTTGTGAACCCAGGCGGATACGGCGGCTTTCCTTGAAGCGTTCGTTCCTGGTGAGAGCTGCCTGTACACCGCTGTTTTTCGACACTTAGTCGTGTTGCTGGAGTGCTCCTTCACCGAGACCCTTGCAAAGAGGTCTTTGCAAGTCTGAGTGTGTGCCGAAGCAGGGAACTGTTCTGATGGAAAAAGAGACGGGGACGCGACAATTGGCAGTCGGTTGCTCTCGGGCAACTGGAAGGTGTTAGTGTATTACTGGCCATCTGTCCCCCTTCGCTGTGGCTCTCCTCTGCCTTCTGTTTACTACAGAAGGGTTCAGCCGAGCTTTGTAGCACGCAGCCACTAAATTCTGACCACAAGGAGTAGTAAAATTCTCTTACGCTTTGTTTCTTCCTATTCATGTTCACAGCATGCTCCCTCCCCCCCCCCATACACTTGGGCATGCACACAGATACGCTCAAACGCACGCACATACGGTTTGGCAGGAGCTCATAAAAGTTGTTGGTGTTTTTTTTTGGCCATGTTTTTCTTTTATCAGTCAGGAAGAAAAAAATATTTATTTTTTTATTCTAGGAAAACAGCCAAAGCATCAAATGCGGAATTGCAGATTTTGGTGTGCTCTCCCCACCCCCTTTCTTCCGCAGATAATATATCCAACTTTCTCTCCAGGCTGCATCGTTATTATTAGCGTTACCGTCCTCGGCGAGTGAAAGGGTTAAAATTATGGGGAAGTTCAGCTCGCACTTGCAAGATATGGTTGCCTTAGCAACAGGCCTTCTAATCTGGTAGGTGACCTGAGAGACTGTGGAAGATGCAGGGGTTGGTTTGGCATTTCATTTTTTTATGAGGGCTTCAGCTCTCCAGCTGGCTCATTTCTGAACATAAAGCGGCTGTTCTTGCCACTAGAATTACTGGCATTCCAAAACAAAATATTCCAAAGAGAAAAAATATATTTTAAGGCTTCCCTCTCTTGGATTTCACAGTCAAGTATGGATGAGTTCCCAGCTACGCGTGTGGCTCCATGCTGCCAGTCCTTTTTCGCAAACACACACACACACACACCCCAGTCTCCCCTGCCTGGGTACGAGGTGTAAATTTCTCTATTTCTGGCAAAGACAGATTGGCACCATTACAAAGTGACACTATTTCATTCTCTCTTAATTGCCGTTTTTAGTTGATTTAAAATGAAACGCTAACAGTCCCGGTTCAAAAATCTTGGCATGGTGGAGGATTTGCCCCGACAGCTCTCTGGACGTGCTGGACTACCAGATCGTGGCCTAGTGGTCGGAGAAGTATAGGAGACGTCCCGTCTCAGATCGGGCCAAATTATTGCATCAACATCACAACTTGCTTCTGACTTATGTTTTTCCCCTGCGCTTCTTTAGGATTAGT
Source organism: Acrochordus granulatus (assembly GCA_032468055.1). Taxonomy (NCBI): domain Eukaryota; kingdom Metazoa; phylum Chordata; class Lepidosauria; order Squamata; family Acrochordidae; genus Acrochordus; species Acrochordus granulatus. The sequence continues at coordinate 269,632 of JANHZU010004224.1, forward strand.
CCTTCGTGGACGTGGACATCTACGTCTTTGGTTTCAAACCGTCAACTGCTTCTGCGATTGTGTTGTCTGAAATCAAACATATCAGACGTATGATTAATCGAGGGGGGACAAATAAGAAAGAGTGAAATAAGGATTGAGGGAGGACATTTGCGCAGAATGCAGGCAACTTCGTGTCGTTCGGATGTTCCTGCTGTCGCCAGGAAGGCGATTTTGAACAGATGTATTGCTGGTGTGCTGTCCCTTTGCAGTCTCTTGCCATTAATTATCCCAGTGCAGGGGAACAGATTTGGATTCAGCCCTACACACATTTAACAAATAAACATTTCACAAACAGAGGAAAGAATTTCCTTACCGAACAGGTAATAGTCAAATATTAATTCATATTTGTATTTATAGATAATGAATAGCTGTATTTCTCCCTCTCTTCATCATCACGTTTGCAACTTTTCAGGGTAAGAGAATGTTTGTTTATTTACTTGTTAGATTTGTACTTTGCTAAAGCCCAAAACGCTGGTGGTTTGCTTTTTGATTGATGGTCTGTCATCAAGTTGTTTTTGACTCCTAGTGACCACATATATCGTTTTCCATAACGATATATCCCTAATCTGTTCCTTAACGTCTCCAGACGGTGCACTCGTTGCCGCTCTAACTGACTCTCCATCCACCTTGTTGCTGGTATCCTTTTCTCTTTCCTTCCGCTTTTCCCAACATTAGAGCCTTTTCCAAAGAAAATTGGGGTCTTTGCATAATGTGTCCAGGGTAGGATAATTTGAGCTGGTCTTTTGTGCCTCAGTTCAGAACTCTGGGTTGATTAGTACAGCGATCAGTGGTTCACTTACATCAATAGAAATACAGTAAAACACCCATGCGAAATACGTATGTATGCATAAAGAACTACCAGAAGCATCACAATAGTCAGAATGATGGTATCAGTTCATTTCCCCAAACTCTCCAAAAATTACTCTGGTTTTAATAGCTTGCAGAAAGCCAGTAGAATGGAAGCAGATTTAATGTCAGGGGGAGAGAGTGGAGAGATTATTCCAGAGTAGAGGTATACCCATCAAAAAGGCACAGCTATAAGCCTCCATCCCCTTTACTTTATTAATGGGGTGTGTGTTCCTTCCAGGGTCTTCTGAAACGTCCAAGTCAGATGGGTCAAAATTGGGAATTCTTGTTCCAAGCCTTATAGAGCTTTAGAGTCAAAAGCAGCACTTTCACAAGCATTTAGAAGCTAATAGGGAGCTAGCATAAAGCCCAAGGATGGGTATGTTCAACTTGGTGAGTTGAAGCTTCTGAATGGTCATGAAAGGCCACTCTGTACAAGGTGCATTGTAGTAATCCAGGCAAGTTATGATGATGACATGAATGGTCACAAGTTCTTCTTGCTCTAGGTAGGGCTCATAAGTGGTACTTCAATAGGAACAGCATTGTTGAACTTTTAGTACAGGGTGCATTGTAGTAATCCCTGTACCCCTCTGTACAGGGTGCATTGTAGTAATCCAGGCAAGTTATGATGATGACATGAATGGTCACAAGTTCCTCTTGCTCCAGGTAGGGCTCATAAGTGGTACCTCAATAGGAGCAACATTGTTGAACTTTTAGTACAGGGTGCATTATAGTAATTCAGGCAAGTTGTGATGATGACATGAATGGTCACAAGTTCTTTTCGCTCCTGGTTGGGCCTGTAAGTGCCATCATCCAATAGGAACAACATTGTTGAACTTTTAGTATTTTTGAAACTTTCAGAATATTAGCACTCTCCATTCACTCAATTGGTTAGGCACATTAAAGAGTTTTTTTTAAATGAAGTTTTTGCGAACTTCCCAACATTTAGAGTTTACTCTAAATGTTGAAGGTCCCAACATTTAGAGTGAATTTGCAGTGGGTCCTTTTGATCATTATTGTGTGGAGAAATAGAAATAAGATGGAAAGGATTTTCATACTGTCCAGGTGACTGTGAGGTTCTGGTAACAGGTTTAGTCCTTACCAGATGAGTAAATCAAACTGAATGGAATTATCTTCAAAGGCTTTCTACCAAGTAATGGTGTCCCTACTCATTTTCTAAGTATGCTGTTCCTTGAAGGTTACTCCTCACTTCTAGCCACTATTGTGACACTTTTTTAAAACAAAGAACCATTTCCAGTATTATTTCTGATTTCACTTATCTGTCAATTAATATTAGAGGAGCTAGCAGCTGCTCACAATGTAGTTTTCTCTGGATAAGTTAGGACTGCAAACCCTAGGATTTCCAATTGGCAATATTAAGAGTAATCTGCCTGTATACTTAGCTTAGATCCTCAATTTAATTTGCTCCAGGCAGTGTCAGCGGTAATATATTGAATTAGTTCATACCAGTGGAACTTTACTTTAAGTAGCTGAGCCTGGAGAAGAAAAGTGTTCATTTTGAAAGTTTGTGGTTCCAATACTCTGAATATTATCTGACCCAATAAAACCACAGGTCCAGGAGTCATATACTTCTTGACTACATGATACTTGGGGATTTTGTCAGATGTATCTATCTGTCATATTTTCCCCACAATTATTCTCCACGCAATTATTATTGGGATCACAGTCCACAGTGAGGTGGGCTGAGATTTATCCTTTCTATCTCAGATTCAAATCTAATGAAAGTCATGGATGTCAAGGGGTATTGAGCTAACTCTCATAGCAGTCTTCAGGTGTTTTTGTTGCAGGAAAAATATCAGGAAAGAAAAACCTGATTTTACCAGTCTAGGACATAAAAATAAAATTTCTTTCTGTGAGCACATGGACACAGGCAGTTTTCTTTAATCATTCATGTACAGCATTTTTAACCTGCCCCAATCCTGAAGGAATCTGAGAGGCAAATAGCAAAACAAAGAAAATAGAGTCAAATAAAACACCTCAACTAATATGGCAAATTCCTAATTAACCCATCATGGCTTCCCTAATGAGCTTGGGCTAAAGGAATGATAAAATTAGACTATTTAACTTGCTTCCAAAGAACAAGGAAGCTATCTGTAATTCTAAGGGTGGGAATATTATGCCATAAAGTATGGATTGTTCCTGAAAAGGCCTTTATCTTGTTCATATTCTATGTACTTTAATAAGAAGGGGAGTCTTCAGCAGGGTTTCTTGCAAAGAATAATTTGGATGGGCAGATTCTATTCTAGTAAAGCATAGCTTGATATAACCCAGATTTTAAAGGTAAAAACTTGCATATTCAATTGTACTAAAAGCCTACTAGTAACCAGTGCCAGTGATTTAAAATAGCTGTTATGCTGCAATGGCAGGGTTGATTCACCAGTACTTTTAACTGCTGCATTTTGTACCAGCTGTAGATTCCAAATGATCTCCAAAGGCAGCCTCAAATGGAGTGTATTATATTATCCAAATGAGTGATGATTAAGGTATGAGTTACTGTTCTTGTGGCATTCTAGTCCAGGTTGGGTGTACCAGTTGAAAATGGCAAAAACCCTCTCCAGCCACAGCTCCTATCTCCTGTTTATTAGGATTCCCTAATCACAAACCAATTTCTTCAAGAGGAGTGCAGTTCTGCCCAGAGTAACTGTTGGATTGATGGTCTTAAAATGCCATGTGGTTTATTTACAAACACCATTTCTGTCTTAGAGTGATAAAGTTTCTCCCTATATAGTTATTCATGTCTCTTAAGTCAGGACATCTAGATATATCTCCTGCTCAACACAGGGTGGTAATGAGTACTGGGTATTGAGAATATTTCATCTAAACCAACAATGTGATATTATTCAGAAAGAGGTCGTGTTCAGATGTTTTTCAACTAATCTTGCATAAACTTTGAGATTCCCTGGTAATGTCCCTTTCATGCAGTAACTGGGTTGTTCCTGCTTAGTTTTCAAGATTAGACAAGATCATCCCAGTGTCTTAGCCAGCCTCCTATGACACCCAAGTTGCAATGTATAGAATTTTGGACCATACAGTGCACTTTTCTGTCTGTGTGAAATAGCTGAGGCAGCAAACTAAAGTTAGTGGAAGGCTAGCCATCCCCATGAGAAACTTGAATGCCTGGTTCTCTTCAAGACAGCTGAACTACCGCCCCCAAAAAGACCCCAAACAAAACAAAATACTTAAAGGAAACATAAAAATATATTTTCTCTTTATCAGAAGTAGAAAACCCACTATATTCTCTTCTCTTGGAATATTTACTATCTTTTATATACAGATAAATGTTAAATTGTGATTGGATTTCTAGATCCTCATTTTCTACTTATTAGTGATAATATTATTTAACAGACTCCATCTTATATTTCCTTATAAGTTTCCAGTAAGACATCAACATATTCTGCTTTCAGACTAAAATCTGGTATATGTTTTGTATTTGGGTTATTCTAAACCTCTTTTTTTTGTTAAATTGACTTTAATTCTACGTAACTTCAAGTAATATGTTTCAACAAATGTTTGGGAATTGATTGCTGATCAAACATTTTCCTTGGTTTGGTTTTGCATGTATAGTAAGGTCTCTTAAGTATGGTTGGACAGATAAAGTCCTAATACACTGGCTTTGTATAAGATCAGGTGAATCAGGTCTTTTTAAATGTAAGAATACCTTTAGATATAAGAAAGAGAATATTAGTATATTTATGTATTTTATCCTCTTCACTGTGTGTTGTGGAAGGCTGTTGACCAAAATAGTACTAGATAAGGCAGGATTAATTCTTCTGTCAATGCAGTTATGTTTTGGATGAAAATGGAAGAATATCCTTCATTTGTTATTATATGAATTTTGAAACCTCTACATTCCAAAAGCTGCACTTAACACTGACCCTCATTTGTCCTTTTCTTTGTTTTCCAAAGGATTGCTTGTTTATTTACCCTCACTTGGGTAGCACCCCAAGAGACATTAGACTGATATATTTTCTCTCTCTGAGATCAAAGAAAGGGGGCCCTGACAACAGTCTCAAAGAGGGGAATTCAGCATCAGAGCTCCCACTTTCTTACCAATTCTTGTTGATTCTTTTTGGTAGGCAAATCACAACACTGGGAATATCAAGGTAGGTTTGAAAAATGGATAGTGTCGCCAGTGCTTACAGCCCTTTGCCACAACCTCAATCTAAAGAAATAGTTAAACTAGTTTAAAAGCTGGTGTTAGTATATTTTCCTTCATTTCATAGAGTAGGGGGGAGATTATTAAAATAACCTGAAAAGAATGAAGAGATGTAGATAACGGGTTTTTCCCCCATTTCTGGCCTGCTATTCTATGGCTGGCAGCTACAGACTTAGGATATAAAAAGAGGATTTAATTAATCAGGTATTAGTTTTGTTTTTTAAATACTATACTTGAAAACATGTTGTAAAAACTGAAGATGGCAGCAGACGTGTGTATAACGTCTAAAAACAATGCACACTTTCTAATATCTGTTTATCCATACAGTTACATATGCAAATGTAATTCAGGGTATCCGCTACAATTCATGCAACTAATTAAAAGTTGTTTAATCAGAAGGCAACCTAAGCTCTTATTTTGAGACCTTTGAATAATTTGCTGGTGTCCTTGCTGTTGTCCTGTTAGCTTTTGATAATAACTTTTTAATGGCTTAATTTTTGACCTGTAAATTTCTAGATGGTAGATATTTGGAGACTAGTATAATGATGGACAGGAGCTGTTAATTCTAAAGTTATTTTGGATGCTGTTCTTTCCCATATCCTTGACAATAAAATTTAGGATTGGTTTTGTCTTAGGCTTTCAGTTTCTTAGACTTCCAGCTTTTAAAATCAAGCCATCTAATTAAATATCTGGATTGAATGGAGAGGATATAGGTGTTAATTTCGCCATGCTATAGAGAACAGTGTTATCACCCATTATAGCTATTATCAATTATCGCAATGATAATTGCACAAATATTTCCTGCTTTAATTGACTTTTCTCTGATTTGTTTCAACTTTATGACCATTTGACCCATTGTTCATAAGTTTTTGCTTTCACGCTTAAGAAGAAAGCATTTAATTTGAAGTAGGACTGTAAGTGCCTTGCAAATTAAGTATACCTGCATACAGTAAATACTTATTTGCAGAGATTCTTTCTCTTTGCAGATGATGAGAAAAGATGAAAAGATGAAAAAAAAATTCAGGGTGCTGAAACTAAATCCCCTAGCTCAAAATTCTCCCTTGATCCTTTCCCAAGAATCATCCCTAAATTTAAAGTGCATCTATCACCATAAAGGACTTAGAATTTGGGAAAACTGAGCTTCACAAAACATTAATTTGCATACCCTGTTTCTAGTTCAGCCTTTTGTATGCATTTTTTTTTAAAACAAAAACTTTGATTATTTACAGAATTAGATCATGCAAATCTAAGTGGTTCTACTAGCACAAAATTTAGTGAAAATCAAATGCCTTTGGTAAGATCCATTAGCACAAGAAAAGAACACGAATAAAGACATGAGTACTAGAATATAACAGGTAGTCATTTTGGCACAGGAACTGAAATCTTCAATTCAAGTGTGTTATGAGCATTATCTGCATATTTTTAATTTACTGAGTTAAACATAAGAGTAAGAAAAAACATAAGAGGAAGAAAATTGTGTGTTAAGCACTTTTACCTATGCCTTACCAAAATCCAAACTCTAGAATATTTTAATTGAAAGTATCAATTTATTTAAACTTGTGCCAAAGTATTCAGGGATTGGAAGGAAAACTAGGAATGATGTTATAAACCTGGGCACTATCTTACAACCTATTATCAAAAACTTTGTGATGAAAACATTCTGACTTCAAGAAAGAACATAATTAACTTTGTGAAGGAAAAATGCATTACTAGGCTCACAAGTCTTTAATTCATTATCAAGATTTTCAAATGTGCACTTAACCTTGCTAGATAAAGAATATTGCAGGAAAACCTTTTTTTTAAATAATCTGTAGATAATTACATAATATGGTTCTGCAGGGCTTTGAATTCAGAGGAAAAAGGTGGAATGTGCATGCACTGGCAGCTCCTTTTCCTGGGAATCATGTGTTTGCCTCATGTTCTATGGAAAAGTTGCATTTGATTGCAACTTTTTGCAATCAAATTTGCTCCAGAGTACCCTTTGAATCCAAAGTACTACACAGACCTATTACATAGAATATAAATCTTATTGGTATAGATGTAAATTATAATACCATGTATAATTTGGTAGTGTGAAATGGCCTAGGAAGGATGTTTTCTGGAAATGATTCCTATGTCCAAAGCATATTTACAGTGTAGGAAGTAAATTAACTTTCTATGATAAATGTATATGATACTTCTATTAATAAACTGTTCATGCAGGTGTTCCTCATTCTTGGGTTTTCAGACTTTCCATCCAACTTCCACTGAAATTTACAAATATGTCAGTACTCTGATACAAGGTCTTATTAATCAAATCCAGAATCTCAGCTTCTTAAAAAATGTTCTTTTCTTGAATGCTTGTACAAATTAGTATAGAAAATAATAAAGACAACATATCTTATTACAAGACAATTTGATGTTGTGGTTAAGGTATCAAGGCTAAAAACTGGGAGATTGAGTGTTCCATTTTATGCATGAAAGCAGTTGAGTGATTTTGGGCTAGTCATTTTTTCTCAGCCCTAGGAAGAAGGCAATCTCCAACTATTTATGAAACTCATTGCTAAGAAATCTGCAGGGACCTATCTAGGCAGCCTCCAAGAATTGGACACAGTTGAATGGAATAAAAATAATAATAAAATAAATAATTATACTGTGTATTATTTCCTGTTATTCACTTGTATTTCAGTCAACTTAAAATTTATTGCATTCTAGCTTAATACCTAAGTGATTAACTTCACCTAATGTCAGACACAAAAGACCAGGCTAAAATGGTAGGATTCAGGCTAACAGATTTATTGTCTTGCATATTTACAAAAATCTGCCCAACTGATCATTGAACACCTGCAGCTCTGAGATAAGGTTCAGTAGCTCCTCAGGAGGAGTTAGGTTTACTGTGTTAAGACTATGTAGTGATTTGAGACTGATCCCTCACTTCACACCTCCCCCTGGCTCAGCCCTTCCTTCTCCCACACCTAAATACTATTTTTCTCCTTGAAGAATCAGGAAAGACATTGGAAAAGAGAGGAAGATTCTAATCCCTACATTCATATACTAGTCACTTTATTTTTTTCTGTTATTGTAGACCTTTATACCTCTATAATCAGTTTTATAAAATTTCTGAAAATTAAAATGTATCAGTTTCTACTTGTTCTACAGTTTCTTAGTCAGATCCTACCTTTCTTACTAATCTTATGTGTCTATTTTTGATTATATTTGTTGGAATATTTCCTTTCTGCTTGAGGTTGTTTTTTATTTCTTGCAAAATAGTTTGACTCAGTATTTAAGTCCAATATAGAGTTAAGCAGTTAAACAGTTCTATGGTCACTTTGGTAATTTAAGGAAGCCTATCTCAGACTAAACTTTATTTAATAGAAATAAAGCTATTATATCCCCTTAGTTTCTATTACAAATTTGGTTTTTCCAGTTTAAATGTCTAGGCCAGATTGTTGTGAAGTCCCTACCTTAGGTAATGGGAGTCCTCTATAACATTGAATGCTGCAAGTTGCGTCTTGGAACTGGACACTATTCTAAACAACAGAGCATTTAGCCACCAAATAATTATATTTTCCTTGTGTCCTGTTTAGTTCACTATATTACAGGAGTGCTTGCTACTATCTGTTCGTATTCAAAGCCAGTGAAAGAAAAGCATTTGATATTTTATCAAGGAGCTGCAAAAACTATTTCCCCCCTTAGGGCTTTCTAGCTGAAAGGCATATTGCTTTTTTCTTACAAAAGTACTAATAGATACCATAACTAAAACATACAGAGATCTAGGTACAAATTTTTTTTTCTCACCATAATGTCCATTCAGGATGACATATTGCTTACCTCAGCAGTCTTCTGAGAAGTCCCCCAGTGAACATCTTGAAAATACCAGACTGAGCAGTGACCAAGATACAAAACACATGGCAATGCATAGCAAGGATTCTGGAGACATATCTTCAGTAGGCCCTCTAAATGGCAGTCAGTCCCTAAAGAACTGTGGCTAATTGTGGAAATCTTTGACTGGACCTGGTTAGTACGGAAATGAATACTACCAGGAAATCATCTTCTCAAACTGAGAAGAAGAAGTAACATCTGGGAAAAAGCAGTGATAAACCAGTTCCATCTTAATTGATATGATTAAGCTGCTTTGATTTGTCCATGGAGTCACAGGAATCATGCTCAATCCACAGGAGACATTGGTTAGACAGGAAGGTTTCACAAACCACAACAGTGGTTAATCCAAGGATTTCTCCATATTCTGCCCGAGTAAGTAAGGAGCTTTTGAATGCTATTAAGATTTTTTTTATTATTATTAAATTTATATGCCTTTTGTTTGCTTGATTGTAACTAAAGCATGAGTTCTTTGGAGACCTAATTTCTGTTTGCACTTAGGTTTTCTTCATTATTAGATGAAGAAAAAGCTGCCTTATGTCACTTATTTTCTCCTGATGTTTTGATTTTCCAGCTCCTCTTTTTTATCTTCTTACTTTACTCTTTTGCTGTGTTTTGTAGCATTGTTTTTTTTCTGGGTTTTGACAGACTAGTTTCCAAAAGGAAATCTTCTCTAGGAGGAAATAGTTACTTTTTCTTTCCCATTGCCATGCTCCATTAAAGGAACCCCATCCTCATTACTTTTAGGATGTCTTTATGTTTCAAAGTAGAATTAGTTTCATATCTCTTTTCATGAAAAATCCGTTGTTAGTCTTAGGCAAGGCTTTCTGTTTAGCCTCCGTTTGTTTTATTGAGTTAATAGTGCCATTATGAGTATTAACTTGTCTTTGTTTCCAAATTTTAGGTTTACAGAACAGGTAGTCTTCACCGAACAACAGTAATTGGGACTGGAATTTCCATCGCTAAGTGTGCAGTTGTAAATGTTGATATCACTTGACCACACCACTTAGATTTTTTAAATTATATTTTTATTAAAATAATTACAAAAAATTAATAGAAACAAGAAAATAAAGAAAAAAATAGAAGATGCAGAAAAGAAATAGAAAATAGAAAAAAAGAAATAAATAAGAATATAGTAAAGAAAAGAAACCTAGACATGACTTTCCTCTTCATTACAACAAATATTAACAATTTTAATAACTTAATCATCTCTTAAAATACAATAAATGAGTTCTTCCAGTATCCTATCCCTTATCTATAAACAAATCTTTTAAAACTTAATCATTCGATCCTAATCAACAAGTCCATTAAGGGTTACCTGAGGTAACATACCTATTTTAATCTTCATCAAATAATCCAGTTTTATATTTCTTCCTTTTATTTTTAAC
>JANHZU010004224.1:280039-303440 GCA_032468055.1 Acrochordus granulatus
ATCATCTTCATCATTTGAGGCATCATCTTCATCATTTGAAATCAAATATAGGGTGAACTTTAAGTGCCAAAAAGGTAAAGGTTACCCTGAAGTTGTGACTGACTTTAGGGTGTGGTGCTCATCTCTGTTTCCAAGCCAAAGAGCCAGTGTTCATCTGAGGACGCTTCCATGGTCATGTGGCCAGTATAACTTGACACCAAAGGTGCATGTACACTCTTACCTTTCCCACAGGAGGAGGCAGGACCTATTTATTTACTTGCATTTGCATGCTTTCAAACTGCTAGGTTGGCAGGAGCTGAAGCAGAATAAAAGGAGCTCACCCTGCTGCATGGCAATGCCAGGTCTTGAACTCAGGCTGCCGACCTTCTAGCTGGCAAGCTGAGCATCTTAACTGCTTGCGCCACCACACCTTTAGGTGCCAAAGAGCTACACAATTTGGAGGGCAGCAATGAAGGCAGGGATCTATTGTACACATAAGCAGAGTTTGCATTTTAATTATTTTTTCAAGATGGACTTTTTTGAGGCATTGGGATTTTTGCTTTTAAGCTTCATTAAGACTATTTTAAAATGACACACTGCAAATTTAATGTGTTTTCCATTTTAAAATAATTCCAGAGTTTTTTTCAGAATTGCATCATGAATCTTTGGCATCATTATTATGCAAGACATGAAAAAGAGGCCACTGGAGAGTACAAGAAAATATCAGTTCCAAGCATTCTAGGACAAAGTATCTACTGTAATTCTGAAAATACAAATTAGCTGAACTTATGTCACCCAAGCAACTATATTTTCAGCTAGCTTCCCATAACTATGTCAGCTGAACATTATCAGTGAAATGACAGCTTCATTTTTTTATTCTATTTCTATTATCTGTCTTGTAAACTGAATCCTTCGGGTTTCTAATGGGAAAAACTCAAATAAGTAGTGAAAGGCTATAACACAAACATTTTTTTTCAAAATAGTAAAACAAGATTTAATACTTGGTTAACCATAACTTGTTAATTTGCTTAGAAAGGCAAAACAAAGTTTATTTAAAAAATAGACAAGCCTATAAGGATCTCTCACCAAAATGAATGCAACTCCTATTTTTTGTAAGAAGGAAAGAAGGAAGGAAGGAAGGAAGGAAGGAAGGAAGGAAGGAAGGAAGGAAGGAAGGAAGGAAGGAAGGAAGGAAGGAAGGAGAAAGATTAATTCAATCTCCAAAATAAATACTTGTGGTTTTATGGGCATTTTCCTAGAGACAGGCTCTATTGAACAGAAAGAGGGTTACTTATGCATAAGGTGGCAGTTCTGGTGTGTTTTTCAAGAGGTAGAAAAAAATTCTAAAAATGGAGAAAATGTGCAAAAAGATAGGTGGCTAAGCACATTTGCTCACTGATTATAATAAAGCATGGCTCCTTGATACAATGGCCTGTAAACAGGAGAGGAAAAAAATATACCATTTGCAATGGCAAGAATTAACTTCCTCCTTTGCAGGAAAATAAATACAACAAAACACCCACCTGACAAGCTATTTACAAGTCAAATGTGTGCATCTCTAAAGATAAAAGGGAATTGCTCATGGGCCGATGAATGCCGCTAATGAGCAGATTAACATAAATATGTTTCAGGGATAGACATTCATATGCAATACATCATCTGTGAAAAATAAAACTACAGATTATTCCAAAGTATATTATTAATAATGGCAAAAATCCTCACTTCAAAGGACATGCAGTTTTATTTGATAGGCAAAGAGTGTTTTAAAGAAAATGCTGCTGACAAAATTCTGAAGGAAATTCTCTTAGGACAGAGCAGTAGTTTCTTTTCAAGGATAAGTGTTTTGGCATCTCTGCTTTTAGCACTTCCAGTGAACAAAATGCTTCCTTGCTCCATTCCCATGCTTATGGCCAAACATATTTTTTAAATATGCAGTTAGTTTTAGACTCTTTAACTTCAGTACAGATATTCAGGGTTTGCCTATAGAAAGAGGAAATAGAGTCCCCTGTGCATTCTCTTGAATGAAAGGAGAATGAGCAGACTAATAAATCCATTGTCAGTAGATATTCTCCAGAATTGGATGACTGACTTTAAGGGACTTGATTCTGGATGGATGATTTCTTTTACTGTCGGTAGCTAAAAATAGTTGTTTGCATAAGGCCCTACAAGGAAAAATGTATCTTAAAGGAAAGATGGCTTTCTAGTTCCACATATACAATACACAACCTATGACCCATCATTCCTGCAAAGCCCATCAGTCATATAGTTTTGCTTACAGTTGTAATCCCAGGCATAGGAAGGGGGATAACTGGTTGGTAATAGTATGGAATTTGCAAGATGAATATGAATCAGCAATATGAAGTATCTGCTGAAAAGGCAAATGCTAATTTAGATCAATAGAAGATAGTTTCCAAATCTATCTATATAATATTGTACTTTTGTTTTTTTGATCAGGCCACATTTACATGACCTAGTTCAGGAAATATTTCAAAATAATTTAAGAGAAACAGAACTCTATCTAACTATTTATCCATCCATCCATCCATATCTATCTGTCTGTCTGTCTATCTATCATATCTTAGCAAAAAGCAATGTATAGTGAGTAAGGCATCAAGATAAAAACAGGAAGATTATGAGTTGTAGTCCCATCCTATGCACAAGTTTAGGAGCTTCAGATATAGGATCCATTTTGAATGCAGTTCCACGTAGGCCAAGAGAAAATTGCCGTGACTTGCAGCTTTTATCAAGATATTCTTGTTGTTCCTTTGGAAGATTGTGATCATAGCAGACACCAGTATCCTGGCAGATTATTGATAAAGAGTTATATAGCAGAATAAAGCTCTTAACTTCTATTACCTTGCTGTCTGTTAAACTACTTCTGAAAGGATGCAGACTCTGTTGGGGATAACATCTCTTAGACATATGTTTTTCTCTGTTGGGACCATGGATGCTAAGCTTAAAATCTTTCCATCTACTATACAGTATTTTTTGTTGTTTACTAATAACTATAGATAGAGATCAGTACACGTGCTATGTATAGGACTGTTTTTCCTCCAGTGCAATAAAAAAATGAATTACTTTTTCTCAGAAAATTGGTTATTGAATAACAATGTTTGTGAATAATTAATTACAATTTGTCAGGTAAAAAAGAACACCCCATGAAGATTTCTATGTGAAATTTAAAAGCAGCTAATTAGGAGATTCTTTTAATACTTAGTTCTCACCACATGGGCAGTTAATATTGGACTCCTTTTGTAAAAGGCAAGAGAAAATGGATGCTTTCCAAATATAATTCAGTGACAAACAGCTAGAATTATCACATGATTTTGGATGAAAGAAAAAACTATATGGAATGCCACCAACAGACCTTCAACTTTTATGTGCTATGGTAATAGGAAAGGGGGGGAAAGACTTCTTATTCAACTAATAATGCTTTATTTAGGAATGCAATTGCTCACAACTTCCCAGGAGTCAATCCTAGGCAATACAATAAATTGACTTGAATCATGGCTACAGAAAAATGTATTTCCCCTCTCCTGCCTTGTATTTTCCATGTGGGAAAATATCTTTTCATTTGAACCTCTTTTGCTTAAGACTAAAGACTTATTAATTCAGTATAATTTTCAGATATAAATATGTACAAGATGGTAATTGTATTGGAATAATTGTATTCAAGCTTAGAATGAGCTTGAATTCTTCTCTACATAATTAAGGACTGATTAAGCTAATCCAACAAGTAGATTTTTTAAATTCTATCAGTGAACACAACCTACTGGGCAATTTGGTGATGTACCAAATTCACTTCTATTATAGGTTTGCACTGCCCTCCCCTGGTTTCTGATAGCTCGGTATTCTTAGGATTGATTTGCTATACTATTTCAAAGTATTCAGCATAGTTTTGTATTCTTTTACTCTATGGTTTCCAGATATTACTCCAGGTTGCCTATGAAATGACAGCAAATGCCAGGTCTTTGAAGTTTTTCCGTTCATCAGTTTTATCAGATGAAACAAATCCACTTTCCTTCTACCGTCTCATGGTCTCCAATAAGCCTTTTTAGACTCCTGTGAAGAAAGTAACACTTAACACCACCATTAATATCGTAAAATGATCTATAACACACTTTTGGAGTTTACTTTCTCTAAAACACCAACAGGGGTACTGTTTCAGAGAAACTGTCCAAATTACTTGCTAGTCTGTTTTCATAGTTTTATTTTCACTTGTTACCTGGCAATGTAGTCAGATTGTTTGGAGAGGTTCAGCTAATTTCATCTGATTCTAATACCAGTTTCTCCAATCAATCCAAGAGTTCAAGAAATTGACTTCAAAGCAGGTGGGGTCATAACTTCCTCAATGAAGCTTTCTTATTTATTAAGCCTATCCAATTGCTCCAACTGCTTTGAAGTAGTTGGGTTCCAGATTGGGTTTTAAGCAATCTTCAATGGATCCTAATGATTACTATAAAAATTTATTGGCCAGGGTGAAGTTTTGGAGAACATCTTGTGTGGTAGTGGAATAAATACAAGTGGTCATGTATTAAATGAATTATTTATATTCATTTCAGTTAAGATTCAGGCATATGATATGAATTGAAACTATTATGGTTATTCCAACAGAGCACTTGGAAATGTATTTTATCCTCATAATGTTTGAACTGGAAGTTTATCATATTCCATATTGTTGTCCTCACTTTTTATCAATTACTAGACCAACTCTGTGACATGTTGGGAGAAAAGTAATGCAGTCTGATATAATCAGAATGAATATTAAATTTTAGGCTGGTTGTATTTTTTTTACCCAAATGCTGCACAGTCCCATGATCATCTAAGAAGATTATATATCATAAATTTTAAAAAAATAATTGTAATGGCAAATGAACTTCAGTAGTCTATATTTATTTATCTAAACAGTAATTTGGACAGTTTCTCTGGAACAATACCCCTGTTGGTATTTTAAAGAACGTAAACTCCAATAGTGTGTTATAGATCCTCTTCCTATATTAATGGTGGTGTTAAGTGTTATTTTCTTCACAGAAATCTAAAAAGGCTTATTGGAGACCATAGAAGGAAAGTGGATTTGCTTCACAGGCAGGTCATCTGGTAAAACTGATGAACAGGAAAACCTCAAGGAACTTCTGGTATTTGCTATCATTTGGTAGGCGACCTGAAGTAATATTTGGAAACCATAGAACAACCACAGGTGGGCAAAAAGAGTGGGAGCAGGAACGACCACCTTCCAACTTTCCCATTTACTTTGCTTGCGAGAAGTTGGAAGGGAGCATCAGAAATCATGGTCATATGACCACAGGGACACCGCAATGGTCACAACCATGCAAATAAAATGAGTCTGAACATCATAGAGATTTCAATTCCACAGGAGTGATGGGTCCTGGATTTCTTTATACATTCTTTTAAGTTAGCAGATTTTAGGTTCCATGTCTCAAAAACTGTTGTGATACAGTGTACCATGGAGCTAACCTGAGAGTACAAACAGACAAACAGATACATACAATTAGAATCTTAGTAGTCTGTAAATAGATATAAAACAATTAGATAAAGTCTTTGGGATTTGGATTGATATGCCAACATAAAAACCAAGCTGAATCATACATGGTGGAGACACCATGGTTTAAATCTAGGAATTTGGAGATCAGCTACTGCACATTGACCACCAGGAGCACCATGTGACTAGTTTCATTCAGTGGAGTCTTTGTCAGATCTGTATAGCCAGATGTTATTCTATGGGATTAAAATCTTCTACTGGGAATTAATCTCATGGATTTTCATACTTGACTGAATAAGGTGCATAAGCCTTAGGAGTTATCTAGGTACTCGTGCTCAATGCAGAAGGAGATATCTGAGTGGTATACATATAGTTCAGCTTCCATTAAGCTCTCAGATCAGAGAGATATAACTATAACACTAGGCCATGCCCTTATGTGCATGTCATTGGGCCATCCATTGCTGTTCTCCCATCAATAGTCCTGCCTATTCTTATGGAAAGGAACATAAAGGATTTGATAGTAACCACTTTGTTTCACAACCCATAAAGACCTGTACTCCTAATCTTAATATATGTTAAAGTATTTGTTAATGTTCTAAAGGGGTTGGGGTCCACATCTATGAAGGAATACCTCCTGCTATATAAGCTATCTGTGCATCATGATCATTAGATTTTCTCTATGGTACAATCCATAGAGAAGCAAATCATGTGTGTATAAAAGACAGAGTTTATTGTGGGGAGGTGCTCCAATTTTGAAATCCTCTCTCACATGTCCTAACACCATTTTATCTTCATTGCCAAGTTAAAACATTTCTAAATTGTAAATTTGAAATTATTGTATACTCACCTTAATACAATTTGTCTGTTGCAGTGTTACTGTATGTTAAGTTTTAATATTGTTTTAATATTTATCTCAGCTTTTTTTACATATTGCACACTAACATTCACTTTTTGATAAGGGGAAGTTTATAAAAAGATAGAGGAAAACTAAAAGAGAATTGCTCTTTGCTGGTTTGATATGGATAGATATTTGTTACTCTGAACAGAAAATAAACAACCGAGAACATTTGAGCTGTCCTGAGTTACTTGTAGTGAGTAGGCAGCATATAAATAGGAAGGAAGGAAGTAAGGAAGGAAGGAAGGAAGGAAGGAAGGAAGGAAGGAAGGAAGGAAAGCTGGGCCTCATGTAGTAAATTGAATTTGATTAGAACCAAACAGCATTCCTTTCAAGAGTTTTAAGCTGCACAATTAAAATGCAGCTTAAAACATTGTGGTTTTTTCATTGATACACCTTAAAACACTGTGTTTTTTTCTAGTGGATTCAGAATGAAAAAGATCAATAGGAAAAAGTATCATTTTGCCTTTTCTGTCAAGAAATACTACTTTTTGTTAGGAATTATTAAAAGCAATGGAATGCTGAGTATGATATACTGCTCTGATTTTCAGCAGCACTATGTATTAGTCAACTAAAACCAGGCCAGTGTTTCCCAGCCTTGGCAATTTGAAGATGTGCATAGATGGTTGGGAATTCTGGTAGTTGAAGTCCACACATCTTCAAGTTGTCAAGAGTGGGAAATGCTGACCTAGACAATGGAAACACTTTAGAGTATCTTGTTCATGGTTAACTCATGAAATTGAAAGGATTCAACTCTTGTTCTTCTGTAGCCAGTGTGGCAGAGAAGTCTTTCCAATGGCCACTTCACCCAAGGAAGCCATAGCTCCTCTCTTTTGCTTCTCACACAATGTTCTCAGGGAAATTTGCAATTCCCCACTTTCTTCATAGCAAATTGTCCAGTGGCTATATCTTATCTACATAATTCCAAATAACCACTACATGGCAACCAAGGGTTATAAAAAAAACCTTTAATGTCTTCTAGTAGCTAACAGATTGATGAGAGATAATAGGGTTTAAAAAAACCACTTCAGTAGATTATACAATGATTCAGTGCAAGGAGTAACTAGAGTGATGTGTATGTCATTTGGTGGACACTTATCACATGATGGATGACCTCAGGCATGGCTGAAATTTCATCTGGGGAAGTCAACATTCATGACAGTTAGAATGTTGAGCACTAAAGCTATATGGATAAGCATGTCATGGAATGTGTGCATAACCTTGGATGATGAGGGGAAGAGGTGCTGCCTCGGAAACAATCTGATAAGAGAGTCAGGACCCCTCACTGAGGGGGTGAAAAGAAACTTTGAAAGAACCTGCCCTAATTGTTCAAATTTGTAAGATTCCATTAATGTAGCCTTACAATAAAGTATGATTAGGGCATCTGATTGTTTTTCCTGTCTGGTTTATCTGAGAAAGCTGACATAGTAGCACAGCATGGACAATTTACAGATGCACAATAAAGGCAGCAAGATTTATGGTGGCATGCTTTCCTTCCAGCTCCAGGAAAGAATCAGCAGAAATGTGACTACCAAGGAGGGACCCAATTTGAACCACTACTCTGACCTAGTATGAGATAACTTCTATATTACTCTGTTGAACTATTTTTATGAGATGTTTTATTTTGAAAAATTCTTTATGAGACCCACTACAGTGTGAGGGAGGTCTGACTATTTCTCCTTTCTGTGGAGAAATTCAATAAAATTGTCCTTTAATGTAATTCTGCCTGGATATTTTGTGGAGAATTTTAAAAGACCAGGTTTGCCTGAATTGCCATACAGGTGTAAGTTTTCATAAATATCAGTGGCATTATGATAAAATAAAGAATCTGTTCAGTCAGCTAATCAGCAATTATTGTTTTTCTACGATATTCTATTTATTCTCCTTGTTTTTCTGCACTCAAGGTAGTCCAAGTATGCCACTATCAGTTTTTTATACTTGAGGAGTATAGTGTTATTTTGGATTTATGAGCATCAACACTCATTAATCCAGTTTTATATTTCTTCCTTTTATTTTTAACCATCTTGATCTTTAAACCCTTCAAATAAAGTCTTAAAACTTGATTTTGTTCTTTTCTCTTTTTTTGTTCTTCTTACAAAATGTTTCAAACTTTACTAAGCCTTTTCTATAAATTTAATATAGGAAAATTATCCTCATCATTCTCTTGTTTGTTATTTGTATATCCCTTTTAATTATCACAGCACCTGCTGGTTTTCTTTTGTTTATTCAGTGTGGCATCTTTTTCCATATCATTCTTATAGCTTGTCACTTTTTAAATTCACTTTCAGATCAGTTTCAATCTTGTCCAGTAAAACTTGTTTTTCTTCCATAAAATCTTTTAAACACAATCTATTCATAGGGGCAGACACTCTCAAAATTAACTTCTGGGTCCATTGTTCAAAAACATTTTTCAATATATCAAATTTTAAAATATTTTGCTTGTATTAGGAAGTCAAATTTAAGTGTTCTCCTTTAATTGTAATCTTTAGTTTATTTATTTATTAAATTTATATGCCGCCAAAATCCAAAGACTTTAAAAGTTCTTTTTAAATCCCCTCTAGCATCCAACCTTCCAATCCTATTATTTTTAAACAATTAAACATTTTCCCATGGGAAGGATTTTTATAATTGTTATAATTTTATGCAGATCTTATTTAAAATTTATCTGGACCCTTACTCTGATTAAAACTTTATAAAATCAAAGTTTTGATCACTATTTATTCCAAAATTTAAGTCCTTAAGCTTGTATTTAAAACTCTTTTTTTGCTAAGGATTGAAGGAAACTCAGTTCTGTAAACTTGTTACCCAGAGGTTTACAATACTTGAAAAGCAGTTTACCAGCAAAATGTCTGTGTATATTCTCATTCATCCAGGTCATGATTACAGCAAAACTTGAAAAAAAACTTTCTAAAAAAAAAAGGAACTGGACTTTTATTATTTGATGTAATTAATCAGACATTTTATTCCCCATCCATTTTCAGAAGTTTACAAGCAACTATGAAAATGATTCAAAAAGGAAGTATGTAAACCCAGCGTCCTTAAAGGCACTGTCTGTGAGTTAGGATTAGGATTGGGTTCCTTCGTCTCCCAGAGTTCTAAACTTGCCAGAGACCACTGCCTTGCTATCTCTTTGCAAGGAGCAATGGTCTGGAGCATTTGTAAGTGATCGCAAGTCCTCTCTTTGTCTGGAGAGAAATTACAAAGTCTACTCATCAGTTCTTCATTCTGCTACAGGCATTGGCTCTGCTTGTCAGAAGCCAACAAAAAAGGTTGCAAATGGCAATTGCAAAGATGTTGAGACTGATAAGCACAAGGACCAGTTGTAACCACTAGTTGTTCAGCACCATCGTAAGGTTGAATGGTCGCTGAATAAATAGTCATTCAGGCAGGAAGGACTACCTGTATACCTGCTTTTCTAGGCTTTACATCCTCCAGATGTTTGCACTATAACTCCTAGTACAGTAAACTCTGAAGTTTGCTAGTTTTGGGGAAATCTGCAGTTGTACAATAAAATATATTACTTTTCTAAGTTCATGCTAAGTTAATGGAGGATATATATACGTAGACATTAGTTTGTATTGTGAATTTTTCATTTGTCTTTTAGTCCCCCTCAACTTTTCTCTTTTTCTTAATTATAAATTAAATAGAGCACCTGTTTATACAGTATTTTATAAACTTGTGTGAGAGAGAGAGAGATTTTAGAGTATTTAAGGCTCATATTTTAAATTTATAGGGGAAAATGCAAAAGAGGAAGCCATAAAATGGGGCAAAGAAATGAAAATGTTTCTTTAATTTTCATCTCAATCCATATTTTCTAACCTTAGACAGCTAAGGCAATTTATGGCTGTGATACATGTATCTTTTAGGATTCAGGCAAAATATGCTATATCAGACACTGATCAAAATTCAGTCCATCCAAATGGCATTGCTTGTGTTGCAATTATTGTATAGGGCAATATGCATCTTAATTAAATTGAAAGTGGTATAATCTGTATAGTTATTCAGTTCTAGAATGTAAATGTATTTATCTCTGTATTTTGATCTGGCAAGTAATATAGCAAGAAAGTCTATTTTACATGCAGTCACACACCCCATCACACAAAAGTTTGTGATAGTGAGTTTCCAAGGGCTCGTTTTTATAAAAATGAGGACAGTAATTTTCAACTTCATCTCTGAATTGGGAATGTCTAACTTGGAAAAAGAGAAAAAGTGTTCAGCTGGAATCAAGGTTTGTTGTCCCTGCAAGTAAGATTTGGAAGAGGAGAATATTATTGTATGCTTATTCAAATTCAGAGCAATGATACAGGGCTCAAATCATGGATTTCAAATCAAATCATAAAATGTCATGGATGTTGATATCTGTATATTTGGGGAAAGATTTTTCTCTTTCAACTAAAGAAGACATTACAGGAGAGAAGAAGTAGGTTCAAAGCATTTGCTTCTAAAGGTAAGCCAGTTCTTCTGTTTATCAGACCTTAAACCTGAAGTTTCAAGTATTCTTTCAAGGTCAAGTTGGGCTTGCAGAAATCCTTCCTTTCAGCTCTGGCCTGAACAAAAACAAAGCCAGGCTTGTTCTTGTTCTTTATTGTTAAAGTTTGGAGTAGCATGAGTATACTGGTATATGTGTTGTGTCTTTTTAGAATTCAGATTATCCTGCAAGTTTTGGCAACCCTTCGAATATGCAGTAACCACTCAAACCCCTCCCTGTCCTTTTTTGGCATTCATTACATCCAATCACAGCATATTCAATTTAGTAATAAGGTGAATGTTTGGTTATACATCAGTTTTCTAACTAATTATGTACTGCAGTACTTTATCCAAACAGCTTTATCTAGTCTCTGAATGCATGGGATCCTGCTCACTGTCT
Organism: Acrochordus granulatus; assembly: GCA_032468055.1. Lineage (NCBI taxonomy): Eukaryota > Metazoa > Chordata > Lepidosauria > Squamata > Acrochordidae > Acrochordus > Acrochordus granulatus. The sequence goes on from JANHZU010004224.1 coordinate 291,281, forward strand.
GGCTTTTCATGGTTCTGTGTAAGCCCCCAGCTGTTAAAATGCAGGAGTTAACATAATTTTTATTAGGCAGCCCTGGGCTGGCACAATAGTGGGCAGACTGCATGCCCTTCAGCACCTCATTTGATGCCCCAGGGGGTCTCACCAGTGTGTCTGAGGACAAAAGTTTCAGCCTTATTTGTTCCTGATTTTGGTAGTTTTGAAGGAATAAATTGGTTGCCTTAAGAACTGCAAAGCTTCAGATAGCCATAGCATGTCTTAATAATCTAACCTCCTTCAAATTAGGTTGGGAATTTCAAATTGGGAAATTTCAAAATGGGAATTTAAAGTTTTTGTGAAGTTAAGGGATTAGGTCCTCCAAATCTTACAATGTTGAAAAAATGTTAAGAAAATACTGGTTTCATCTATTCCAATGATGTCATGATACCCCAGGAAATGCTCAGCAACAAAAAAAGGAAGTGCAGCCCAAGCTGAAAAATGTTGACCATTCCTCTGCTAAAGATAAGGACTTTTCCTTTTTGCTATCATTCCTCCCTTCTATAAGCCATTCAGTACAGGCAGACATCTGTGGTGTCCACAAGTGTGGGTGGATAGTGTCTTGTCTTTATTTTCAGTGGTCAGTTGCACAGCAGAAAAATTGGACAATCAAGTGGCATATATTAATTGAATCATGCATCCAATTTATCTATCTGTGGTGCATGTTGAAACTATCTGTGGTGCATGTTGAAACAGAGAAGATGCATGGAATTTGTATATATGCTAGAATGTAAAGTAACCACTTGTAGGGATTGCTACATTTTTTAAAAAATAAACTTTTGGGTATTTTAGCATATGAAAAAATAAAAGCAGTTGTGTTTCACTGCTGTATATAATAATCCCCATTTAAAAACATGAAACAGAATTAACAACCCCACCACCAAATGATTCATAACCTAATTATTTTTCCAAATTGTCCAAGTGGCAAATTTGCTTGCTTTGGGCTGTATCTTTGACCTTCTGATTCATGTTTATTGGTTTTGCTCTTTGTGACATATGTCACAGGTAGCTTGAATATTGGAATTTAATTAGAATATATTTCTTTCCTGTTCATCTCCCATTTTAACTAGTAGAGGTCAAGAGCAGTTTTTTAAACAATGAGGACAAGTTGTGCTTAAAAAAGGTGATTTTCCAAGAGCAGAATGGAGTTTCATGGAACTGGAGTTTTAATATATGTTGGATGAGTATTGCAGAAGTGCTGTTTATTCAAGTCTAAGTTATGGAAAAATATCATAAAGCCTCCTTGGCAATATTGATTTCATTCTTCCTTCCATTTTTGATGTGTTGTGTTCTGGCAAATCAGGCACCTGTACAGCATACAGGTCTCCCTGCTTGTTAAGTTTGTTGTTATCAAATTCATATTCTTCCTGCTTCCTATAGGCCTTTTTCCCTTCTAGTGTTATCTGTTACATAAAGCCTTGAACGGTTTAACATTTTATGACTAAATCTTGTTCCATTGTATATGCACACAAATACACATCTACTTAAAAACAAAATTATCAGACCTCAAGACAGAAATATAGTAAATTTCCATTACATGGAAAATTGATTTCTTGATTAAAATAATGTAATCAATATTCAGTATAACCCGATTGTTATTTAACAAGAAAAATAAATGTATGTTGCAGGAAGCATGTACAAGTGATCCATACTAGTGCTGATATTTAGAAAATCCACTTTGCTGACAATGCCTTCTACAAGTTATCCCCTTGGAAGCTGTATCCAATGTTAAAGTACCCGAAAGACTGCAAGAGGTGGCAGTGTTTCACTTCCACTTGTACAAGTACTAGCAAAACAATTTCAGTAAGTAAATTCTAGCTTAATGAAGCTGCTACAACTAGTTGTTGCTTGTTCTAATTGTTGCCCAATCGTTTGCAACAAAGGAATAGATTTACTTGTACAAGGATAAAAACAGAGTTTCTATTACTAGTAGGAGTAATGCTATTGCATACAATCCATAGAATCATATTATGATGTGGCATAAAAGGGTAAAGCTTTCCCTTTCAGTTGTATCAACCCTAGGGGTTGATGCTCATCTCCATTTCATAGCCAAAGAGCCAGCATTGTCCAAAGACACTTCTTTGGTCATATAGCTGGCATGACTATATGCTGAGGGCACACGTAATGCTGTTACCATCTCACCAATTTAGGCACTACCTATTTAACTACTTGCATTTTGCATGCCGTCAAACTGCTATTTTGGCAGGAGCTGGGGCAAGTAATGGGAAGTCACCTGGGTCTCAAACTTAGGCTGCTGACCTTCCAGCCAACAAGTCCAGCATCTTAACTACCAGGCCACTGTGCCCCACTTGATATGGCATATGTAAATACTATTACATGGAATAAAACAATTGAGATGTATGTATTTATATTTTTATAAATATTTTATATTTATATCTTTGGGATCCTGGCTGATGCTTGTCTTAATCTTAAATTCAAAATGTGATTTTTATTGTTGGGTTTGTTAGAAAACACACTCCAGATGTACAACATTCTAATATTCAGAATTCCAGACTCTATAGAAACCTAAACAAAAAAAAAGACCATTAAACCTAAGGGTATCTGATGTTTATGATCCAATATTAAACAGAATAAAAACTTGTAATAGTAAATAGAAATTCCTCCAGTAATTGGGTAACCTTTGCAGATTTAAAGCCATTTGTTGTTGCATATTAGTGATCTAAGCATGTTATTTTTGAAATCTGGCTAAATTATATCACTTTAGTTCTGGAAATTTTGCTGGATAAATTTCAATGTATATGTTAGCAGAAAGACCACCAACTTCAAAGAAAAAAATACAACATTTGTCAGTGGTTGAACCTTTTTAGTTGAAACAACTAAAAAAAAGTGTGGCTTTCCTCCCCCCTTTTTTTCCTGGGGCCCTGGAAACATCTGCTCTGTTCTGCAAATGAACAGATTGACTGCTGACTTCACCTGGCTGTCTGCGTCTCTTGTTAAAGACTGACTCAATTCATTATCATGCTCTCATGCACTGACGTAGGAACTTCTGTGTTTTGAATGGCATATGACAAGGCTGCTGGACAACAGTGAAGTGTCCATGTACAATGTACCACTCCCACCTGAGTGACTGTTTCCCAAAGGTCATGCAGCCTCTTTAATAGTTTCATTATGCTAAGGTGAGTGACATAAAACTTTCAAGGGTGCTTTCAATCATTGAACAGAGATACCTGTGCTGTGCCTTACAGTCTCAACTATTTTGTAATCATATGAATTGTTATGACCAGTCATGTTGGCAACTGGCCATTGCTAAAAGCCTAAGTCATTCTTCCAGAAAAGCCACCTCTTGTAGAACACTATATTCACAGTGGGCTATGTTAGATGAAACCCAGCTTTGTAAATGACTGTTTATTAAATTGCAAACATGCAGTTATTTTGGAGCTCACTCTCTCATCCTTGTGTATCAACTTTGACAGTTCTTTTGTAGCTTGTTGAAACTTGTTTTAGGCTATTTGCATCTTGAATTGGGAAACCGTGATTTAATTTCCAAGCTAGTAAGTTCAGTTAAATTCCTGTTTCAGATACAGTTTGGTGGCTTCAACACACAATAACAGATGAGCCAAAAAGGAATGCAGCTGAGGAGAGAAAAGAATTCAAGGCCACAGCATTCATTCCTTAATTTAATAAATTATTGTCTGGATAACTAGGAAGATTCTGTTGTGAGGTGATGGATGAAACACAAATTGTGTATCAGAAGTTTAATTCTTATCTAAGGTATACACTTATTAGATATCAGTACTTTGCTGAGAAGACAAAACTATCTCCAGTATGGTATACTGTACCTTGCTGAACTGTTCAAAGGATTGAACATGACTATTTGAAATATGCCATGTTAATATTAAGTTTTTCCCTCAGTCCAAAAAAATCTTCTAGATCCATGTTTTAAAAATATCCCCCTTAATCCTTGTGGCAAAGAAAAGAGATGATGTGCAAAGGGCAGGACTAGAGGTGAACTGAAATTTTACTATGTTATCTTTGTCACCTGTCATCCATTTTGGGGGCTTTGGGAGAAATAAGGAAAACTGTTTCAAAGCACATCTCCATGTTTAAAAATAGCTCTCCTTTCTCCTGTCAAAAAATGGATAACAAGTAGGGGAGGTATATAAAAATATCCAGAAGAAAGTCTTTTTAAAGTGGACCATGTAGCTTCAAAGTATTCTTCTCTATAGCACCTGCCAACTTAATTTTGGGTTGGCCCCCAGACTCTAGTGGCAGGGAGAAGTTGGCTACCTTTACCTGCTTCTCTGGTTAGTGAGTTGTCACAAGCAGATTGTTGTGAAGAAAGTACCTAGGCTTAGGTATTGCCGGCATCAGCCAATATGCGCTAATTTGATCCCAACCTCTTAATGCATCGGTAAAATTGCCAAATTGTGCCCATGGTGAGATTGATTTGGAAGAAGAGGCAAGTATGAACTAACTACTCAGTGGGGTTGGGGATGAAACAGAGACAGCATCTTGAAGATATGTCCTTTAATAAAGGTTAACAAGGCATATTTATGCCACACTTAGTGGGACATGACAATGAACCTTAATTGTTAATGATGATAAGAGTTCATAGAAAAAACAGAAAGCATTATTAGTGATGGGAAAGCTCCTTTGATGGTTAATCCTGTTTGTTGTACATAGAAAAAACAATTTTATGTTAATGAAAGTTACTTACTATATGTTTTATTTCCTATAAAATATTCATACATTATATTAGTTGAACCATAGAGCGTTAATGGTGATGGTGTTTATTTTTAATCGCACTTATTATTTTTATAAATAACTCAAGGTGGCAAACATACCTAATATGACTTTCCTCCCTCCTCCCTGTTTTCCCCATAACAGCAACTCTGTGAGGTGAGTTGGCTGAGAGAGAGTAGCTGGTCCAAAGTCACCCAACTGGCTTTCATGCCTAAATTAGATACATGATAGGGACAGGAAACTTGTTGATAGATTTTCCAGATCAAAACCATGACAAACTCTGTAAAGAAAGAACATTTCATTCAAAAGAAGGCTGCGTCTTTTTTTAAACTTATTTACAGTTCAAAGCACAGATTGTTTATAGGCAGTGGTTGCAGTAATCCCTCTCTTTGTGTTTGTGTGTATAACTGTTCTTTTCAATGGAAGTTAGCTGGAAAAAGGAGTATATTAACTGGATCACTTTTGGTGAGTGGGGGGAGAGAGAGAAAGTAAACATTTTATAGTTATGTGTTTCGTAATCCTTATTTACTAGATGTCTCTTAACTTGGCATCACAATCCAGATAGGTCAAATAACACTGAGCTGTCAGTGTGAGATGTTAGGTGTTACATATCAGCCTCTGAATGCCAGTCAGTGACATGCTTTGTCTCTGGCTATTTGCAAGAGTAGTGGTAATTCAGGACAAATGCCCCCCTGGGACTCTATCTAAGACCACCAAGCTTGTTTTCCCCAGCAACCTCTGTCCCTGAAAGGGGAAAGGTAGAGCATTGTTAAGCCACAGCAATCTAGCTCTCTTGGTATTTGCTGATTTCTGTGTTTGTGTTCTGGTTCTCAGGACTAGAAACATAACTGTAAGCTGTTTTTTTTTTGTTCTGTTTTGTTCCTGATAATTGGAAAAGATGAATGGTTGCTTGTCCCCAAAACAAGGGAGGATCATGATGTGTTAGGAGAGTTGAAAATAAAATTTATTGAATATAAAATTTGACACATATGTGCCCTACAGCATTTTTTCACTTTGCACTAACCAATCTGAATCATGTTAAATCTTTTGAATGCACTATTGTGGTCACACAAAAATGTATTTGTTCATTTGAAATATGCTTAGGTTGCCTTTAGGATACATTTTGTCCAGATTAATTTGATCTTTTTTTCTGGAGACATTACTGTCAATCATCTACTGTAATGTGAAAGCACAATGGTTTCAGAACGCCTTTTTCTTTAGAAAATACCAGAAATCTGCAAACTGGAATATCTGCTTTACATGAAGGAATAGATTTTGATAGAAATCACAGAAAAAGTCTAAAACATCCAGAGAAGGATGTTTAGGCCTCTGACAATATTGCCAGGTGAAGTTTCTTGACCTCTCAAAACACATTATCACCAGTCTACTGACAGGCATTATGCTACATTATTCTTCCTCTGTTAAAAATGGGCACAGAAGGAAAAACATGTTCCCATCTTTATGCCAAAACCAGGATTTTGTTAAGTTGGGAAGTACGAATACAGAAAATCTATCGAGCAAATCTCTCTCCCATGAGACTCGACTGGATTTGGTAGCTATACAGAGTATATAAGGGCTATAGTTTCTGTTGTATTTAGTACAAAAGGAAGCAAGTAAATAAAATGAGCTTGGTTTGTATTGATAGAGAATTTGAATATTTTTCAATAAACCCATAATTTAATAGCCATAGGGGAGAGGGACACCTTTTAAATGGTGATTTAAATTCTTTAAGCCAAAATACATGCTTGGATGTGAGGAAAGCTATTTTGCAGAAGTTAGTGAATGCCTAGATTGAAGGGAAGCAGAAAATATTTTTCATATTGTGTTGCCAAACAATGTCTGTTGCTTGGGATGAAGTTTGTTATTACTTGAGGCTTCAACAAAACTCATATTTACATATTTATGTCTCTTAAATCCTCTAAACTAAGGTCTGTTAAATCAAGTGTTTATTTTTATGATTGAAATCTCTTCTGCAAATTATTGTCTTATANNNCAATATGTATTTATTACTTGCTGACATTTTATTTCATATCTATCCAGCTTCTACCCTCTTTATCAATTAAAAGATTTCAATTAAGAAAAAATTGAGTGGGAGGGATTACATGCTCTAAAACATCCACTGCTTAAACAGTTTATTATTAAGCATGCCTTCTAGCTCTCTACAGCCACCAGAAAGATTTTTGGAAGCTAAAAATGGCAGGCTTCTGCTGACTAATGCTCCATTTTGATATGTTTTTTCCGTTTGTTGGATGGTCAATTCCATTCTGGAGTTAGAATAAGGGAGAACATCTTGGATGCATTGCAGGAAGCATTGGGGCTAGCACAAAGGGTTTGTAGAATTTGTTTGCTCAGCTCATTTAAACAAAAACTTATCTTCCATAGGACACTGGCTTTCCAGAAACAACTTACCACGAGCATTTAAAACAACCATCCAACCACAAGACCCAGTATAAAGTCCAGCTCCTAGTTGCTCATAGTGCTTCCCCTTCAAGCTGTATGCTCTCAGGAGCCATGTCTTCAACTTCAGCCCTGAGAACCATGCTTTTAAAACAAACTGGTATTTGCACATATAGTAAATACATACTTGAAATAAAATTAAAAATACTGTACTGCTCTAGCTTTTTAAATACAGAACAATAAAAATATGGGTGTGCTTCCAAGTAACCATGAACTGTGAGTGGGTATTCGTTCTTCACTTATGTTCAGGTATGTTAAGCCAGGATTTTTAAAGTCATAAAGTCATTATTAAATAAGACAAACTACCTAGCTTCATGGAGTATTAAATCCAAAGTAGACTACATTATAGATTAATGTGATGCATGAATGTTATAGCCTGGGTATCCCATTCTGAGCATCATATTGTATTTTGGTGAAGTGAAAATTTGATTGTACTTCATGAAACCAGTCATATGGTTTGAGTCCTGGATCTTTTATCCCATCTATGTATTTTACACAATTTCCAGGCTGAGCTGCTTGTCTCTGACTTCAGCAGTTCAATTTCTGGAAAAAAAATTGCTGTTAGAGAAGCATGACTAGAAAAATAATGTTTTTTGCATCTCAGACTTTGCATCTCAGACTTCATCTCTGCCTCTGTACTTAGTTTCCTGGGAAAGTTATTTTTCTCTTGATCTCCTTTGGAAGATAACTGTTTTGTGATGGGACAGGCCAATATCCATTACAGCAAACATTTTATTAATAGGTAATCTTTTGCAAGACAGAAATTTAATGACAGCCACACAAGCTGTACTTCTAAATTTATCCAATGTCCTGCAAATATTGTGACATCTGTTTTAATGGTTCTTTTCCATCAATGTCCTATTTTGTTTAATGGCCCTAAATTTGGGGCTTCCTTTGAGATGTTTTTCTTTTGAAATTTAGTGCTTATTCTGGATGGGATTCATACAAGCGAGGTGTTTATCAATCTATTTAAAAAAGAAATTCCATTGTCTGTAAGCTACTTTTAAAATTAGTACCCCAAACTTGACATAAGGGGGCTTCCAGTTTACTATAAACATTTTCTTGGGATCTGCCAATTCTGCAATTTTAAATATTTAAAAAATATTAAAATGGCATGCTACAAAATGAAGTACTAACCTCCAGGTTCATCTTATTTTCTAAATGTGCCCCTTTAAGCCCTCTTTGAGATAATAAAAATTATGTGCAGCTATAGCTGAATGATATGTTTGAATGTGCATATTGGTCCAAAACAAAAGGTAAGTGAAGGAGAGAATGTCCTGTGACAGAGATCTGGAAAAAATGGAAGGTAAAATGGTGCTTGATAACCTCTTGTTCACCTGTTTCATCAGCATGAAGCCTATTTCATGGATTCCATATTGCAATATTAATTACATTTATACAATTATTACATATTATCTATAACTCTGTTTCCAAAAGTTGTCTTTCACAAGTAGAAAAAGGGTAGAAATCTCTGCTTTAGCGTGTCTTGTTATGTCTTTGAACATTTAATTAATCAGGAAATCAACAAGCCTTTGCGTTCTATCCACCTCTGATTCCCTGAGGCTCCACTGCAGCAATAGCACTTCTGTCAGGATCTGTCCAAAACAACTAATGGCTACTTTATTCATGAGATGTTCTCAGTTTTGCGGAGCAAAGTACATGGTAGTATTTCTGTATGATCCATTTTGACCCTTGAAGGTACTCAATAGCATCTGTGGGTTTTCAAAGTATGTTAATCAGTGTAAGAGAATACTGCTGAAATCTGGAGACTAGCTTGATAGGCATTAATAAGGCTTGCAAGCAAGTTAACATGGAGCAGGTTCTATAGTGGATTTTTAAAAGTTTGCAACCCAAAAAACTCCTCAAACCACCATATTGGTGCCCAACTATAGATTTAGATAGGCTGCAATTCAACAATCCAAAATCTGTGTCTTCAGAACAGGTAATCAAGTTTAGTAGGAATTAAAAATAGTACACATTTTCTATGGCATAGAAAAAAACCTGATTTTAAAGGGTTTTCAACCCAGTTCTTGAGTTTAAAGTGTAGCACTATCTTTCTGGAAGGAGAAAATTGCCTCTTTTAGATCAAGCTAATATAGAGAGGCTATGATCCTGCATGTAGTTCGCTGGGAATATATAGTACCAAACACATGCATAGATTGTGTTGTTTGTCTGAGAAGAGCACTTTTCAATAGCAGATGAATTGACACTTCTTCCCTTTAGACTGGTCAACTTTTCTTTTTTAAGCAATTAATTGCATACTTTAGGATAGGCAGAAAGATTGAATTTATCTTGTAATGAAGGAGCAGGTAAGAAAACGCAGTTACTTTAACGTGAATGTTGAACCTTCCCATTTACTAATGAGACCACTTTGTATATAGTCTTATGTAAGTTTTTTGGGGAAAAGGAAGTTTGTTCAGTGACTGATGTCAAACAAATGATAACCTTTTCCTCAAAGTAGCTTATTCAGAAGATAACTTTAGAAGCCTTCTAAAAATCCAGTTAAGCCAAGAGATTTTAATTGATCCCATAATGATCTCCTAATGTTTGAGCATTAGAATCAAAAGTAAAGGACCGAATAAGACTAATACCTGCTGTGTTCCAGTGATACAGACTTAACAATTTTAAATATTTCCTAAGCATGATTAGATCCTGATAAGAAGTGTACTGTGAACTGATACCATAAAACAGGGGAACTTTCTTGTAAATTGAATTAATGTTTCAGGACATACAACACACCAATTGTGAAAGGGCATCTATGAACCTAAGGAATGTCATTTTTCCTTTCTGTTTGTTTGAAGATACAGAAATGAAAATACGTTAATGGAAAATTTGGCTTTGGGTTGAGCAGCAAGGATTGATAAAACATAAACTGATTACCTCTCCGTAGGAAAATAAGGGCATTAACAACAAATAATGTTGGAAGCAGTACTATATATGTGAAAGCATATCCAGGATCTGCAGTGGTATTACCATATAGAATTCATGTATGTTTTTCTATGTAATATCCATTGGAGCATTGTTTGTAAGGTTTTATTACTGGGATAGGATGTGGTCCATGCATAGAATTTGGATAATAAAATCCAAATTGTGATAAACAAGATTTGAAGTTCTCCCGCATTTAAACCTTACTAGTAGCAAACTACAGACTTCCTATTTTGTGGATCATAATTTGCAGATTATCAGTTGGAAAGAGTGGACATGAATTTGCCCTTTGTCATAGAGTATTTCCATGTAAGGTTTTGGGGGGAGTTAAACAAATAATGACTCATCCATTTTCTGTGAACTGAAGCATTGTAAATTCAACTGGATGCTGTTTTTAACTATCCAGAGGCACAGACGAGAAGGAAGTGTTCCTTTTTCTCAATTAGTTTACTGCAGGTGGCATTTGTGGAGATTTAAATTTTGTTATCAGAGTTGCTATATGTGTCACCACAAAATTTGTTCAGAATCTATGTAAATTGCTCCTTACCAACTTTGAAGACTAGAAACTTAGTACCTCTTTTTTTTCTTTTTAACGAGGAATCTGAGGTCCTAGGAATGCAGGATTATTGCATTGGAGACAGATTGTGGTACATTTGCAGATGAGCAACTTGTTAGTTCCAGAGGATGTCATTTAATGAAACCTGAATATGTTGATCTCATTTTATTTCTGTCATGTTCCAATGTTCTGTCATTTGATATTAGGGGAAACAAGATAAGAATGTGTTAGCAGCCTCCCTGTTCTTATGACTATTTTTTATGATTTTAAGTTTCCTTTTTATTGCAATTTGCTATGAGCTTATTTTGCTTTTGTGGTCTTTGCAGCATTATTTGTTACTGATGTTTACCCAACTACTGTGCTCCGGTGTTGCCTTTTGTGTTCCTAATTTATACTAATAATTTTATTTATTTCTAAAAATTAAGAACATGTTTTCATGCAGATTTGTTTCCTGTATGTATTGACGTTTACTACTTGCTTCTAGTGCTCATTTTTCATAAAACAAATTCTGTATTTACTGGCTGTTATTTATGTACTTGTTAGTTAAATCCCATCTTTCATTGATCAGATGAAGGCAAGGTATATTTTTCCTACATCAACCATCCTATAAGGTATATGAGGCTGAGAGAGGAAACTGGTCCAAAGTCAGTCAGTCAGTCAACAAGTTTATATGGCTGAGGATAGATTTCAGCCTATCACAATCTAACCTATTGACATCGCACTATCTCTTCCTCTAGGAAAATCAGCCAAGAATTTGGTGTTCCCCAAACTAGCCTAGCAATGGTAAAAGACTGCAGTGGTTGTACAGTAGTCCAAAATATCTGGATAGCCCACAATGAAGCTTGCGTTGGATGCAGGTCTTAATTGTTTATGAATTTGTATGCTTCACAGCTGGTAGATTTACATTTTCTGAAGAAAAAAGTAACTTAGCTTAAGTTTGACTGATACTAATAGGATACAAGTGCTTCACTATTGCAATTAAATTCCTTTTAATTTGAATGAGCGTTGAACAGTTTGACTTGCTTTTGATTGTATTCATGATGCATCCCGTACATCTTCAACGTTTTTGGGCTGGGCTGGAAGCAGATCAGTTGTGGATGCCATCTAGTGATGAATTCTGAAATGCCAGTACACTCTACACTACACAGAGATGTGCACCTGAAATATCTAGAAGTGTGCAACTCATTTTTGTGTATGAATATCATCTTTAAATTAGCACTGTGTGATGTTAAGGTTAGAACATAATGGTAGCACCAATTATGGAATAAATGATATTCATAATAGAGTTAAAATTAACTATGTATCTATTACTGCTTTTTGCTTAAGACTTGTTTAACACAATCACATCACAAAATTGAATTGATTGGTTCCACATAACAAAATATTGGCACTCAATACATTTAACTACTATCCCAGTAGTAATGTATGGCTGTGAGAGCTGGACCATAAGGAAGGCTGAGCATCGAAGAATTGATGCCTTTGAAT
>JANHZU010004224.1:331389-342470 GCA_032468055.1 Acrochordus granulatus
ATTGTTTCCTATGGGAAACTGCGTTTCGCTTTATGAGAATTTTGCGCTAAGAGCGTTCTTCCGGAACGGATTAATCTAGTCTTGTGAGGCACCACTGTATAGCCAAAAATCAAGCCCCTTACACCAATCACAATATGTATGTTAATTAACATATTTTTTTGAAAGAAAATATTACTGTACTTTCAAAGGTTATGCTTCAAAATGGGTAAGGAAGTATTTAGAAGAAATTTGAACATTTAATGTAAATTTACACAGACACACATACAACCAGATGAACCTTCCTTTTCTGACCTAATATGGGGAATCTTCTGGAAATAATAAACAGGGGCTGCAGAATACACTGAAACAATAATGCATATAGTGGCCAAGTTTTTCATTCTTAAGCTTTGATCTGGATTCACATTTCTTTTGCAATGTTGTATATGTGATTGAACAAATATTTTTCTGAAATCTGGGATCTGTTACAAAATTATTCAACTTTTTCTTCTTATTAGATATTTTCATATTATCAACACTGAGTGTTTGGGTGCTTTGTTTTGCTTTCATAATATAATGTTATTGTATATGTGGCTCCATAAGATAAGCCAATTTCCTTTTCCAATGGAGGTTAGTAAGAGCCCAGTAGATAAAGTATCTCATTTTTCTTCAGCAAAAAGTGAATGATGCTTTGCTAGTTGTTTTGCTATATTCTTTCTCCAGAAGAGTTGTACTTCTCTCAACCTGCCTCTTTAAAAAAAATGAAACAGAAATTGGTTTTGGGGAGCTCCATCTTCTAGATTCATCTCCTGAGGCTTTTATGTGTAAAGATAAAGAAAGATGAGAAGTGAGTACATGTGTATGTCCAGATGGGAGGTATGCTGTTCAGCCATGTGGTTGAGTGACCCTTGGTAATTGCAACATGGTGGTAATAGCACATGTACGTAGAAGTGTTGCAACAAGAAAACGTCCATCTGCTTTAGTACTTGCAACTTTGCAGAAACTCTGGCAATTTACTCTTCCCAACAGCTTTGTTGCCTTGCCTTTTCTTTTGTTTTAAACACTATGAAGCTTGAGCTGTAAAATTTTTCTTTAAAGCCTGTGTAAGTAAGAGAAGATACAGCTCCAGAAGGCAATAGTACAACAATAAAATGAGGCATAATTCATCTCTTAGAATAGTATTGGAACAAAACTCTATCATAGGATGTGATGAGAAATATGGATAGTGTTGATTGTCAATGCAATAAAACTAGACAATACTGCCTGATACATTAATGGTAGATTAATTGTTCTAAAACCATTGCAGAGTTTAATGAAAGTTTTATATATTTATTTTATATAACTTTTTTGGCAGATGGAGTCTTTAAATGGCTAGTATTGATTGTTGGATGAGAGCCTAGTGTTTGCTGCTGATGGGATTATTAGATGAAAATTTATAGTTAATTAATACCTGAGTTTGCATCATTTTCAAGCCTGTTAATTGCATGTGTCATGGTGAAAATCATTCTGATTCTTTCTGGCAGTGTTGGAGATTCATAAACTTTTACAATACATAAATTGGAAATGTTATTGTATTGGTGGATTGGCATGGCTGAAAATTATTTCTACTACCTTTCCTGGCTAGTCAGAACTATGCAGTGATATTTATACATTTAGTGTTGTTGTTTTTTAATGTTTGGACAAACTTTCATCAAGATTGCGATGGATTCTTTGGAGCACAGACCAGTATTGGAGTTAGTCTTTGGACTGGATGTTTAGCAGCTGGTGTAGTGTATTGATTAAAGTTTGGAACTGGAATCCTGGACCCAAGTTCAAATCCACACATGAACATAGAGTCCCTGGGGTGAATTTGGAATTATATCTCATTCAGTTGAATCTACTTCATAGGGTGGTTGTGGCAAAAAATGAAAACACTCCATTTATGCAACTTCAAGCTCCCAGCAGTGCAGCAGATACTTTTATTTGCTTTGTCCCATTTTCAATACATAAATAATGTTCTCAAACTTAAAAATGTAAAAGGAGAATGAGTAATCTCATAACTGTCAGCAAGGGTAGTAACCAAGACAAATATAATGCAAATATTATTTAACAATAGCATTTTAACAATAATATTAGAAAAAAAAGGTGAAATGCAGCCATCCCATTGGGATTTTAATAAATAATCACTACAGCTGACCAATTAACCTGAGCCTAAATAGGTTCTCTTTGTAAGTTATAATTTGCTCAGGCTTTCAACATCTTACTGTGTTTCTATTAATTCCAGGATAGGGAGACTACTTTCCAGTTGAGTTTCTGGCATGGAATCCATGTGGTTGGGGAAACAAGGCTGGTAATTGCAGCACCATGGATAGTTCCAACAAAGCATGGAACTATCCAACAGTCTACAAAGACTGAGACTTTAGGAGAGCCTTTAATTCATTTGCCAAGCACCACCCACTTTATTTTAAAAAGGGAGACTCTGAAAAAAACAAATGTCCAGCTGGGAAAAGGGTGTTTCATTCCAGTCTGTGGCCTTCTACTTGTATTGTGTGAATTTAATAGTGTGAGAGGATACTCAGGCTCAAAGAGTGGCCTCAATTCTTTTTCAGCAATCTCTATTGGGAGCCTTGTAGCCATGGATTCTGCTGCTTCCTCCTCTTCCTATAACTTTAATCTACAACTAGGACCATGAACTACAAATCTCTTATTTCATCTTTTCATCTGCTGCTGCTCTAGCATGCTTTCTTTTCAAATGTGCACAAGATGGATTTGCCCTAGTGGTACTTGCTTTCTTTATATAATTATTTCATAATCTTGGAAATAATCATAACTCTTCCAAAACCTGCACATGTTCTTATTTTATTATCCTATTTTTTCTGATATTTGTATCCCTATATTATTGAATTTATGTTCCCTGTAAGAATCATGTATGGCTGTGATAATACTGATAGTTCTCGAAACTGGATTTCACAAATTTCTTAGTGTATAATGAATGTTGAAGCCTCAAAATTGAGATGTTTAGCTGAAGGAAGCACACATTATGTATATGTGTGTGTGCGCGCGCTTGGACATGCACATACATGCACATGCACAAAAAGCCATTAAACTGTAAATCAACTTGTTTCTGCTTTAAGGGGAAAATATTGAGGTTGACATGCTGTCAATTGATTTGCCATTTAATATGGAGCATTATATTTGACTTGGTTACTACCATACTGTGGCATCTCCTTGCTGTCAGTTATGAGATTACTTAATCTCTTTTTACATTTTTAAGTTTGAAAACATTATTTATGTATTGAAAATGGGACAAAGCAAAGAAAAGTATGTGCTGCAGTACTTTAAAAACACTTGTCTACCAGATTCTAAAACATATAAGGGGAGCTAAACTGTAACACTTTAATGTCAAAGTTTCATGTTTACAAAGAAACCGCTGTGTGGTCTATGCAGAACAAGCAAACAAGAGCTTTTTACAAGGGAGCTACTGAGTTTTGGGGCTGATCTGCCAAGTTTGAGGGAGGATTTATTTGGCTGATGGCGTGGATCTGTGCAGTTTTTTGGCTGAGGCTGTTTGTATTTGGTTGTTTGCAAGTACATACATAGTCTGAGTTCATGGTCGAATGGGAGGGGCTTACAGCTGCTGCTGTTTCTTTGATCAGGAGGTCATCTAGTCCTGAAAGTGGAATTCTCAGTAGCAGCTGAGTTTCAGGCAGCACTGTTTAGAAGGAGGCAAGCTACTAGGAATTGTTACCAAAGAGAATGAACAGGGGAATTTAACTGGAAAAGGAAGAAGCTGACTTGGGAGCCTGAGAAAAAGATGGATACCAAGAGAAAAATAATGGTGACTTGCATACTCAGAAGAGTATGCAAACTATATACCTTTTACAGAAAGAAGCAACCTTGTCTCCTTGCTAGAAGAGAAACTGAAAGAATTGGAGGTCATTTCTTGTTTAAAGATTCATCAGGGAAGGTGGAACAAAACATAAAAGATAGCAGAATGAGACCTTCATGGAGGACAAGGTTTAGGGATACTCTAGAAGCAAGGAAGTAGAAAGAAGCTCCTGTAAGAAAAGGGAATCCAGGGGCTGTGGAATCTTCTCTCTAG
This sequence comes from Acrochordus granulatus, assembly GCA_032468055.1. Classification (NCBI taxonomy): domain Eukaryota; kingdom Metazoa; phylum Chordata; class Lepidosauria; order Squamata; family Acrochordidae; genus Acrochordus; species Acrochordus granulatus. The sequence continues at coordinate 335,447 of JANHZU010004224.1, forward strand.
GGAAGGATGCACTTGACCCTCTGCTCTTGCTGTATTTAGTAAATTGATAAATATGGTTAATTGTTAAAAGAAGGGAACAGCTTCAGGAACCCTGTATGAATGAATGGCAAGTTTGCTGAGGAGCAAACAGCTGACATAGAAGAAATGGAACAAGGGTTGATAGCTCAGGAAGAATAAGTACAAAGTGGTAGTTTAAGCCTATAGGGATGGAGTTAGGAAGACTAAAGCTTAGAAAGATATGATGTTAGAAAATAATGCAAATATAAGAATGAAGGTTGAAGAGTATGTGTGAAAGAAAATAAGAGTCAGTTGTCCATAGTGTACAGTAGGAAAGATTGGGAACTGATAACAGAAACAAGAAAAGGTAAACTGCCTAGTACTTTCTCTGCAATGTTTTCTTTAGAAGAGGGAAAGAACTTTTCCTAACATGATTGCTAAAAAGATAGGAACACAGCTCAGGATTGGTAATGGAACAATAAGAACTTAGTTTGTTTTTTTAAATGAACTCATGTTTCCAGGGTTAGACACATTATATCAAGATATTGAAAGAGCTGGCAAATGTGATCTAAGAACCACTGGATGCAAACTTTGAAAACCACTAGAGAATTGGTAAAACAAAGAAGAGCAAAGAGAATCCTAACATTTAAAATGGGGGACAGGGAGGATCCAGGAAACTGCATACCACTTAGCTTAATGTCTGTCTTGGGTAAGATATAAGAGCATATTGTCAAGCCACATCTGTGAACATGTAGAAAAGAATGCTACCGACCGCTAGAGAATGCTAATGATTGTTATCAGATTAACTTCATTGCTTTTTATGCCAGAGTAATTTTGTAGATGAAGGGAATATGGCAGTGTTTCTTAAATCTCAGTAAAACATTTGCAGGGATTTCTCATGTTATCTTTGTGAATAAGATGTGTAAATTTTGTGGACAAGACAGTAAATTTAGACAGTACTCGAGTCTACTGAATTTGCCATTGATGAAACAACTACATCTAAGAGTTTAAATAGTTCTTTATCCTGAATTGAATTGACAAATGAGGTCCCTCAGAACTATGTCCTCAGTTCCTCACTTCTTAAATCTTTAGCTAAATCCCAAGTTAAAGGCTTGGGATTAAGTACAATTGAATTTGTTTTTTTTACAAAGTACAATTGAATATGTTTTTCTGTGATGGACTTTTATATTGGCCCAAAATCCAACGGTATTAATGATTGCTCATGACAAACATAGGTTCTCTTACTGGAATATTGGAATCCTTGGATTGGGTCTCAGCTTATCTCTCAAAGGGTGCCTTGGTTTTGGAACAGTTTGGTCTAGTGTAATAGACTAGAAGGTAATAGACTAGAAACCAGGAGATTGTAAGTTCTAGTCCCACCTTAGCAATGAAAGCCAGCTGGATTGTTTTTAAAAAGACAAAGGCTGTTTAAGATCTGTTTCTTATTCCAGAACATGAAATTTGAATATGTTGCATGTAGCAAAGCCTTAAATTTCACAAAGCACAAATGGCAGCACATTGATTTTTGATGTCCTAAATTTTGAGCTACCATGATTTAACAACCAAGTAAATGTTACTGCTTTTCAAACAGTACAGTGCTGTACTATTTTCCTTTTTGTCTTGTCTTCCTCCCTCCCTAATAAAGTATACAAAATCATCTAAACATTTTTCTCCCCCTTCTCTTTCCATATTCCCTCCACCCTTAAATTGGTTGCTGTGAAGTTTTACAATCCTGCCAAGTTATTTCCTTGGGATATATTAAAGCAAGATCAGCAGAGAGTGTCTGTGTTTGTACAAGAATGTTTGTAAATGTTAGCAAGTACCACTGCCAGACTCACTGAACATGTATGCTTAGCAGAGACCAAGAATAATTTCAAAATTGTGAATGACTGAAGTGGTTTCCTGATTTTTGGGGTGTTTCTTAATAGTGGGGGTGGATGGAGGAGGAGTGGACAGAAAGGAATTCTTAAAAGATTACAAATTTTCTGCTTTGAGACTGTAGCTGCCTTACCAGATTATCCTCTACAAAGGAAAATGGAAAATAGCACTTGTTAGCATAAAACAGCCATGAAATTGCTAGTTTTTTAATCTATTTATTTAATGTTGCTTTATTTTTTTAACACATAGCACAATCTTAGTCTTTCTGATTTGAGGTAACAGGCCTTTGGCTTTTGTTTTAAATGGTACCATAGATTTAAGACTATCTAAAAGGAGCCATCAGAAATTTAATAAAATAACAGGAACACAATAATTCAAGATGAATGAATATTAATGAAATGTTACTAACCCCTCTTTCAAAAGATACTTCCTCCCCACTACCTCACAAAAATTTGTTGATCAGTCATATATTCTTCTTGGCAACTACATTTACAGATGGATAAAAAGGACAAGGAAAAATAAAAAAAATGCAAGAACTACAGATACTGTAGTGTTAGGTTTAGGAACAGTAAGCCATACATGTAAACACAGTCACATGAAACTTTTGGGAGGGTTAAAAATAAACTTCACAGTCCAGTTATACAAAACTGGTATCTTTAGAATTCCATGTTCAAGAACTTCCCCTCTTCAATTGTGAATTGTATTAAAAAAGAAATAATTTACATGATGATCCATATGATAATCTATACTCAATAAGGATACACTGGTCCTTGGGGTGAAATCCCAGAGAGGTTTTTTCTGAAGAATTTGGAGGGGGAATTCCTTCCTGACATTCACTGAAATTCTATATCGTGAATTTCTTATCCAGATTTCTAGCTTTCAATCTTTGATTTCTCAAACTCTCCCCATTTACTGAACATGGCTTGAGGTTACCAGGATGGAATCACACTTTCCCATTTGTCTAAGAAAATTTCTTTATTTGTATTCTGTTACATTTATCAGTTATAGTCAATTTTAAGTACATAAAACAGTAATACTGTAGAGATATCATTAATGTAGATAAGAAATTATTACATCACTAGGAAAAAGTGTGATAATAGTTCGTGCTTATTAGTGAGAAGCCTGTGGTTGCTATTCACTAACTAGTTTCTATGTTCAAACTAACTCTCTTTTCATACTGGAGTGACAGAATGCAGTGAAGTGTGCTTGTCTCAGTCAAAAGAAAATCTCTATAATCCTAACTCAACAACCTCTGCATTTTACAGCCAGCAGCCAACAATACTTACTTCCCAGCTATCCAGCGACTCCTAGAAGATATCTGTAGACTACTGCAACATGCTCTGTATGGGGCTGCCTTTGAAAAGCATTCGGAAACTTCAGTTGGTGCAGAATGCAACTGTGTGGGTAGTATGTGGTGCCAGATGTATGGTACAGGTAACACCATTACTCTGTAAGCTGCATTGGCTACCAATATGTTTCCAGGTGCAATTTAAAGTGCTGGTTACATAGCTTGGACATCTGTCTGTCTGTCTACCTCAAGCCTGGGACACAGAGTGTAACAAGGGCCCCATTTCATGGCATTATTGCTAACTAGCCAATTATCTTGGCTGCTATGTATATTGTGTATTTTATTTTAGAATGTTAATGTAATTGTTTTGAAACATTTTATTGTCTGATAGTTGTATATTTTTTATTCTAAGCACCCAGAGTCATTAATTGAGAGAGGTGGCTATAGAAATTGAATAAATAAATCTTTCCCAATACAGGTAGTCCTCAACTTATAATCACAATGAAGATCATAAGTCATGATGGTCATTAAGCAAGTCACCACATGACTGCACCCAATTTATGACCATTTTTGTAGCAGTTGTTAAATGAGCCCAGTGTTGTAACACAAACACCATGTCATTAAGCGAAGAATGCCATGATAAACCAATTGTTCACTATGGGATTTTTTTTTCCAGAAACTGAAAGCAAAAGCTGGTTTCCAGAAAACCTGTCATATATTATGGTCATATAAGCACGGACAATGCAAACAGCTGTAAATGCGGATTGGTTGCCAAGTGCCCAAAATATAGCACGTGACCTCAGGGGAGAGGGGGACTTCAAATCAGGTTCCTAAGTATCTTTGTCAAGGGCACTGTTGTAACTTTGAATAGTCGCTAGGCGACCAGAACAAGTCAAGGACTACCTGTAACTAGCACAGCCCACCTCTAGCCCCCTTTTCTCATGTCTGATGCAGGTTTATAATCAGCAGACCAGTATATCTCAGCTCATTTGGCTAGAGACTGTTTACTTTGCCCTTCTCTTCTTTTTCCCTCTTCTTTCCACTGCTTTCCATATGAGTTAGGAAAAGAAGTTGCATCAACAATGGTGCTATCTACTATCAGCTGAAAAATATTATTTAGAGCAGGCTGTCCAACCATGGCAACTTTAAGATGTGTGGACTTCAATTCCCAGAATTCCTCCACCAGCCTAGTTGAAGTCCACACATCTTAAAGTTGCCAAGGCTGGACATGCCTGATTTAGAGAACCCCTCAGTGTTTGTTATCAGACAGGCTTTGTCAATGTGGGAGATTTGCAATTCAATGAGGGAGGATGAGGAGGAAGATGTCTTATTTGTTTCCACGAAGTTGGATTTTACCATATCAAAGCATATATTGTATGGTACAGCATTGTGAGAAATCTGCTTCTGAGTGGTTGGTGAATACTCTGTAAAATCTACTGCCCATAAATATTTTGTTTTTCCTCCATTTTCTTTCTTTTCCTGCATGTTATTTTTTTAATTTAGTATGAACATTATCATAGCTCTTTTCACCTTCCAAAAAGTACACTGAGATCAAGGGGATTTTTGGTCCTGCAGCTAAAGTAATTTGTATTCTACAGTCCTTTGCATGGGCAGTGTTTCTTTCATAGGAAGCAGATAATTTAATATGGTCTTTCGTTAGCTTGCATTTCAATTTTCACTCCATATTACTCTAGATTATACTAGATTTTGTTAGCCAATCCATAGTGTTATTGCATTAGGTTAGCTAATCCATGGTCTTTCAGGTTCTTTTACTAACATGCATTACACAGTTAAATAGTATAACACTTATTTACTCCCTTTTCTCATTGGTTAGGTTAATGTATCATACTAAATTAGAGAACGGGTTCTGAAGTCAAGTGATTTAAAACTGCAATAAATAATGTAGTTTGTTTAGCTTTGACTTACATATAGTACAAGCCTAGTAATACATACTGGAGTTTATGGCATAGGACAGTGTATGAACCCAGCCAGTCATGGCATAACCACAAACTATGGTTTACAAAACAAATGTGTCCCATGAACTCAGGCAGTTTGTTCTGATCCATTTTTTATGAGGAAACAATTTTTTAGAATAAAAATACTTTTGTTGGTGTAAAATTACTGGCTTGGCTAAAAGACATTACGAAATGTCCTTTAAACGATCCCTTTGTTTAAAAAAATGATCCCTTTGTTTAAAAAAAACTTCATTGGGAACTGATGTTCATCACTACCACTGTTTCAGCTTTACAGCATTTATCTGCTTCTTCCAAAACGTTATTGTTTCATTTAATAAGCCTTGTCATGAATATATCCCTCACATTTCATCCTCAGTTGGTGCCAAGGTAGAGAAATTATGCTAAAGGTCTAGCCAAATGTTCATCTTGCCTACATATAGACTTCATACCCAATCTTTTCAGTTGGAGATCATATGTAGGGTTTTAGAAGAAGAATTCAAATTTCATAAAACTTGAATAATTTTCTTAACACTAAATCCTCTTAGTTCATCAAGACCTATCCTGGTAACAGGCTCCTGAGATCTTCAGCTATACCCAGTCTTCTATTTGAGAACTTTTTAAAATAAAACCATTTTTGTTCATCTTTGTTTTATAAGGTTAAATTCAGCAAATACAGTTTAGCACAAGTAGACTGTATCTTTAATTAGGCAGAATGTTCAATATTTCCATTTCATGTATCAACCTTCATCATTCAGGGATGTTCAGAAGGAAAAGAATTAATCTAATTAACAACTAGTAGCACAAAAACCTCCAAGATGTCTGAACCATGTGTGCACTGTGCATAATTTATTGTAATACATAACTTATAGAAGTTAAATATAAATGGTTTAAGATGTTTATTGTAATAATTACAGTTTGAGGGTAGCTATAGTACTAAGATTAAAACAGTATTGTTCATAATGTGGGAATAATTCCTTGGTACTTGGTATTTCGTAATAGCATTTCCCATCCCAACCTGTCTTAAATGAGACTGATATTCTTTCCCAAATTGTGTTCTGCAGTTTGGGAGGGTTGGGGGGGTGAAGGAACCTTGCTTTGTATGTAAGATTCTTCAACTGCATATGTCTGAATGTACTTAAAATCTGGCTGCAGAATTTGGCTACATGCATGTTCCTTACTTTACAGTTTCTTCCACCTTTTCATTTCTTGCACTCTGATTCCATAATATTAGTTTGTAATGCGGAAAATAGCAAGCTGTGTTTTTTAATTATCATAATTGTTTGACTCAGGTGAGACATGCTTATTCCAAATCAAGGAGTAAAGAAGGAGTAATGTGCTCAACTATTAATTCTCTTTTAGTTTTCAGCATAAATCAATCTTTCTGTTATCTATCTCTAAAGAAAGAAAGAAGACAAGCACAAGGTTAACTCTGCTGCCTTTCTCTTTTACTTAAAGAAAAAGAAAACCCTCCACCCTGCATTTCATCCATGGGGCCAAGTGTGGAGCTGCCTTCTTCCCAAACGGAAAATAATAGAACCTTTTGATCATATATTCTTGGATATGTTGCCTACTTCTTCCTACCCTTGAATTTTCAAAATAAGTTGGTTTACTCCTCATGACATTTTTTTGTACAGCATTTACAAAAGTAAGGAGATAAGCTTTGGTCTACCATTATAGAACAAACACTTGACAGTTAAACTGGACCAATATTTCCTGATTTATGATTACAGATTAAAAGAACAATGCTGAACTTCCAGATAGCTTCTTCGTAGCAGGACAGCAGCATGCTAATACAGTGGTGCCTCACAAGACGAGATTAATCCGTTCCAGAAGAACGCTCTTAACGCAAAATGCTCGTAAAGAGAAATGCAGTTTCCCATAGGAAACAATGGAAAGTCAGATAATC
>JANHZU010004224.1:362968-381030 GCA_032468055.1 Acrochordus granulatus
TTTGGGGAAACTCCCATTAAGGTAATACTTGGGTATCCTCATTTTTAATTTTAGTGCTGTGCCTTTTTTTTAATGAGCTCAGTTTTTAGAAACAAAAGCATTTAACTGTAGAACTCACCATGTGAATAGTGTAGAGTAGCTTCTCTGTAAAGTCATGCTGTGTCCTTGGTCATTCATGTTTTCCATGTAATTATTCAAACTGTAATTATGGACTACTTATGAAACAATGCACCTTTGTAACAAAGAGGTTCATCACTATTAGTGTAGTTAATTCTATGAAAAATAATAATGTTAGAAGATGTTCTGTGGATAAAACAAATGAAAATAATTTTGCCTTTCTATACAACTGTGAATGCATATATGTTTGTGGGTAGGAATGAGAATGCTGTACATCCAATGAATAAGCAGCATAAGGAAGTTGGCAGAGCATTTTGAAAGTAACTAGATAAGTAGAAACCACATGTGTGTGTAAGCTGATAATGATCATAGAGGCACAGAAGTCTTGCTAATTGTATTTAGTTACTTAACAGTTGCACTGTCTTTGTCTTGCATACAATATAATGGGAAAATATGGGAGAGAATTTTACTGTACTATTAATTTTATCAAACAGAAAATGTATGCACTTAAATTTTTCTCAGCTTATTATTATGACTGTCTTTTGGGTATCTTGTAAATATCACACAACATTTAAAGAAATTCAGCATTTTTTCATTATAGGTTTGACTTCTCTTTCCTCTCCTACATATCATGAATACTTCATTTCTTTATTGGATTTATTCATAGGAGAACATATTTTTAATTAGGAAGTGAGAAAAAATATAAATATTAATTATTTCTTGTAATCTGAGCTCTGTGCCTGCATCTTCTTCTACCTTGATTCAGGTATCACCATCCTTTATTCATCTTTGCAATCTTTGACAGGCAGGACAAAATTCTGAGAACTGATTCATCAGTAGTTTCTTTAGAGTCTTACTCAAAGGAAATCTTGTAGTCCTTCTAAAATCTACTAGTATTCTTGATATCCTGACTCTTGCATGAACTCAGAAACAGATACGCTGTATTAAGTAATATGATTGTCAGTGGAGAAAAAACATTTCAGAACAAGGATAACTGATGGTGATGAGTTTACTGCACAGGGGATTGGCCTGAAATTGGTCAATTTTGGAGAGGAGACCTATCTAGTTGTAGCTCTAAGGAGTAACAAGCATTGTAAAGAAATACTGTAGCTCGCTGCTAGCCTGGCTGCAGTTTCCTGATACTGCACACAGTAGTGTTAGTTAGGGTAAGAATAGTTTTCATCTGAAAGTTCCCTGAACTCCGGGACTCTGCTCTTTCTATCACAGATAAGCTACTATTGGGAGGATGAAACAAGGAGGGTTGTTACAAAGAGTGACAATGCCACTCAGCAGGCATCTAAATAATTCATCAAGTCTGGTAGATACAATTCTTCCTTTGCGTTCTGTTCAGGGCACTGTGGATACTTTAATTATTAACTTCCAACCAAGTGTCACAATGTGTATGTCAAATTGACATGTGCGTATCTTGGAAAAAATAACTCCATGATTTGATGGGAAGTATGCCCGGGCCAGAAGAGCTTTGCATAGTACCCAGCATTCCAACTGGCAACTGTGAAGGGCATTTTAGGCCAGCCAGGAAATGTAACAGATGTCTTGTTGCGTCTGTGATATGTCCACACTGAGAGGTTGTACACACCACAAAAGGGACCATGATATCTTGCATTTCCTTTGTCATGGCTTGGCTGTATATCCATGGTGAGTTTTATCTTGTTGTGGATAAAGAGAGCATAGCTTGTACATTCAGCTTTAAAAAAAAACCCTATTATTTGACAGTCAAATAAACATTTGCATGTATAACTAGCGTTGCTAAATACAGTGTGTAGGATTTTCTTTTTCTTTGATAGTTAGATGAGTTGTAAAATAGTAGAATATCTGAATTGCATTATTGTAAGCTGTTTTGGGGATCTGGGAAGCTCACCAACAAAAGATTATAGTTTGCTGGAAATCTCCTGAAAAAATAAAATATTGGCTGGCAGCTTTATTGCAGTGCCTCCTGTCTTTGGATGAGCAGCCTATTATGGGATAGAGAGCTTTTATTTTTAATAAAAATAATTGGGTTTCTGCAATTTAGAGCTAGATTCTGTATATACTTTCATTATTAGAATTAGTTTACTTAAAAGAGAAGTTGTAGAACATTCAGTGATTGTTTTTTTTTTAAATTGCTTGCTGTTAAGATACTATGGGAAGAAGAGAAAAATTAAACTTTCCCACAGTTTTCAATTTTATGATGCATAAAGGGAGCTAGAAGTGGCTTATTAATTTATTTTTCAGAGTTGTTTATAACTTTGTTTAAGTGCCCTTCATTTTCTTTAAAAACATATTGGCTCAGATAGCTGGGGAGGGGAGGGGGAGATGTCAATAATTTAATATAGAGTTTCACATAACTGCTCAAATCCTCTATTTCCGTATACAGGATTCTTTCCTTGTTTGACCTGCATTCCTTCCTTTGTGCTTATGATATAATGCTATATTCTTTGCCATCCATTAAATATTCCAAGATAGGCAAGTCCTGAATTTATAATGATGCTTTAAAAATCCAAAGAAAAAGCATTCTCTTCTCCCATCCCCCAACTGCTAGGGGGAAAAATATTCAGGCTTCTGTTGTATCTAATAAGGCAAGGAAAAAAACCCATCAGAATACATCCAAGGCTTTCCTAATTTTTGTGATCTCCAGATGTTTTGGATTGCAACTCATATTTCCAGCATTATTTTATGGCTGTATGGGGAAGACAGGTAATCTGGAGGGCACCAGATTTTGAAAGGCAAATAACAGATTATTTAAGAGGTTTTCTTAAGTCGTCAGTTTTTATGAAGAATCTGCTGGCATTTTGAATTGTGTTGATTTGGGAAGAAGATTATTTATTGGGACCAGGAGAGACACAGACACATTTGTTTTCCTTCCATTGCAGCCATTTCCAAAGAATGTTAACCCAGCTGGAGACTTTTGAAGTGGCTGCAAATGACTGGGGAAAGTACAAGGAAACTCAAGAAGGTGGGGGAAGTGTATGATTTTTTTTTTCTTTGACTACTATATCCTCCCATTTAAGGAGGCGGCTGCTTTTAAGGGAAATCCTTTGAAGAATAACTGAAAAGGAAGGGGTCTGCTTGGTGAAGGTTTCCCCTTTCAGTCACCTCCAACTCTAGGGGGCAATGTGCATCTCAATTTCATAGCCGAAGAGCCAGCATTGTCCAAGGACACTTCCATAGTCAAGCGGCCGGCATGACTATACTCCAAGGTTCATGGAACATTGTTACCTTTCCACCAATTTAGGCAGTATCTATTTATCTCCTTGCATTTTGCATGCTTTTGAACTGCTAGGTTGTCAGAAGCTGGGGCAACTGGGGGCTAACCCGTTACGCAGCTCAAACTCAGGCTGCTGTCCTTCCAGCTGACTAGCCCAGCAAGCATCCTAACAGCTAGGCCACCAACCCTAGACTGATTAGGATTGTTCTGTTCAAAGCCCAAGAACACTTACTGAGGTCCATTCTTGTCCTCTTATTTCTCCTCTGAATTGGTTACATGAAGAATTCTTTGCTTCTTTATTTATTTATTTATTATTAATTAAATTTATATGCCACCAAAACAAGTTCTTGTTTCTCTTCTGTTGTAGAGCGCTTAGAAAAAGAACTTAGAGCTTTCTTAAGTAAATGTTTGTATATTTTAAGTAAGTTTTAGCTTTACTTTGTGATTTGCAATTAAAAAGTAAGGATAGATTAATACCTATGTAATGGGGGAAAATTAATTATAAATATATTAGATTAAAAAAGCATAGTTATACTCACTTATAACTATATTTGTCAGAAATCAATACTATTTAAAAGAAATCAAATTTAGCTGAATGTTTAGAATTTTTTAATGTCTTTTTTTCATCAGCAGATGGTCCTGTATTTTTCTGTATCTATCCTGATGGTTGATCAAAGATGATTTTTCCAGAATATAGCTATTTCAAGTACAGTGGAACTTCAGATTGCGAGCACCTTGGTCCATGAGATTTTCACAAGACAAACATTTTAAATAAAATTTAATTTGGCTAGCGAGTGGCAACTTGCAAGACAAGCGCGCGTGATGAGCTCACACAGGAATCTCACAGCAGAGCTGACAGTTCTCTCTTGTTGCATAAACAGCATAAATTAAATGGAAGGTGTTCAAGAAAGAACTCCAGATTCTCCTTCCAGGCAATCCCCCTCCCCCTCTCCTTCCTCTCATCTCCTTCACATTAGCTGGGACTCTTTGCAAAGTGTAGGAAGACTGGCCGTCTGTCTTCCCTGTCTCTCTCCCCCCCTCATGCCAGCCAGAACTCTTCTCAAAGTGTGCGCACGCACACACACACACACACAAAAATACCCGCACACCCTCGTCGCGCGGCACCATCCAGCCTGTTCCCCTTCTGCCCATCTCTTCTCCCCTCTCATAGCACAGAGGCAGATTATGATAAGAAACATTTCCAAACCATCCAGGAAAGACCCCCAGAAAGGCATTGCCGAGGGAGAAGGGTTAGCCGCTGAGAGTCTCCGGATTTCAGCGGCATATAACTCAAGTAAATAAACCAAATAAATAAAAGGCCGCTTTGCCTTGAGTGGCAGCAGATCCTCCCAATCCAGAAGGGGGTGCCAGGCAGCAGCTGGCCTAGCAACAGCCGATGACCAGAATCTGCCTCAGAGCTGGTTAATTTGTTCTATTTTTGCTTTATGTTGTGTGTTCATCATTGTTACTTGTTTCAGATATTAGGGACAATCGTTTCTACATAAAATTCCATTGAAAATGATTTTTTTGTGAATATTTTGGGGAGCATGGAACGAATCATCTGACTTTCCATTGTTTCCTGTGGGAAACCTCATTTCAGTTTAAGAGCAATTCAGACTAAGAGCGTTCTTCCGGAATGGGTTCGGCTCGCAATCGGAGTTCCACAGTATGTAGTTGTTAGAACATAAATGCATGCTTATGATGTGGAAACAGAGATTGCTTATTTATTTATTTTTTATATCCATCTTTATTATTTTTACAAAAAAGTCAAAAGTAGCAAAAATACTCAACACACCTTCCTCCTCCTATTTTCCCCACAATAGCGACCCTGTGGGGTGAGTTGGGCTGAGAGAAAGTGACTGGCCCAAAGTCACCCAGCTGGCTTTCATGGCTAAGGAGGGTTTAGAACTCTTGGTCTCCTGGTTTTCTAGCTTGGTACCTTAACCACTATACAAACTGGATCTCTGTAAGATACTTATTAAAGCTTATTCAGGATCCATAAAGAAATGATTGTCCCACTGAGCTGTTTTCAATATCAAAGACCTTTGTTCAAAACCGTACAATGACTGATGTTCAGACTGGGATTTCTGGTTCGTTGCAACCTGGCAACATTTTGTTAGATCTGAAACTGAAAAGTGGATTTATTTTTTTAGAATATCTTGTTAAATGTATGCATTTTAAGATATTGTTGCTAGCATCAGTGTGTTGTGTCAGTAATAATTAATAGCAGTTCGCCTTTAAGTTTTTAAACAAGAAATGCCATGTTAGAATTTATAACAAAGGGGAAAGCACATTTGCATCATCATAATGAACCTTTCTTGAGTCACAGCATTAAAATATAACATTTTTGACAATGTTTCTGATGGGTGTGTCATAATTGAGACTTACATAGCACTGACTGGTAGTCCTTTGTGTCTTTCATTGTGTCATCTTATACAGACTCCCCTGTTATGGGATAGTTATATGATGAAATTCAGCGGAATTTAAATGTGGCTTTCAATGAATTTCATGGGGCTACATTGGAAATTATGTTCATTTTGGCTTTATCAGTAAGCCCACAAAAAATGGCTAATCTGCAGAAAAAGTTTCATGGTCTACTGGGGCATAGAGACAGGGAGATGTTTCTCAGAAATAGACTCCATGAAGCTGATCTAAAGGACTGTGATCCTCTAAAGCTTAGACAATATTAGGGAATCATTAGATTGCTGCAAGATACTTCATTGTTTATGCTGCAAAAAGATTAACAGAGCTAGCCTTGTGTATTATTTCTTTGCTATTAGCTTGTTGACTTCAGCCCTAAATGCAGAATAAGGAAGTTGTAGAGCATTTTATCATATATTCCATTCCATTGGCTTGCTGATTCCATGTAGACACTTCATGCAGTCTCTGCTTCCCAGTGGCTTAATTTTTAAATACAAGGTTATAAAACAAAAAATCATGTCAATCAAAGAGGGATTTCCCATATTCAGATAATTGTTATAAAACCATTTTGCTACTCACATTTTTCGGGAGTGATTTTTTTAACACGATGAATCAGTAGGCTGCTGATTAAATTAAATGTTGTATTGATAAGACTATTGCCTGTGATCAGTGGAAACACAGTCCTTGATATGAATTTGGTTACAACATTACAATCTTTCAAACATTAGTCATCACTAAATAATTTATTTCATTAAGTTTTTGCTACCTCATTCTTGATTATATTCATGATATATAAGTTTTCTTTTGTTAATTTTTGACTAAATGTTTAAAAGCAATCCCTCCTGAAAAATATAACACTCTTATATGTTTCCATATAGAAGTATTATTATACAGATATTTTTATTTATCATTATCTTGGGTTTTTAAACTTTTTACTTCCAGATCAAAAAGAAGAATCTACCATTGGCAAAAACGTTTTCATAAAAAATTGAGTAATTCAAATAATGTTTTAATTAGAAGTACACAGTGCCAAAGTTGGGAACAGTAAAGAAAAAACACAGCAGAGTGACTGAAAAATTATCAAAACATAGCCTGCTTTACAGGACTAACAAACAGTATTTCATCACCCATGGCTTATCTTCTTTGTTGTTTTTCTCAGCTAGTTATTTATGTGGCTTTGTTGCTCAGAAAGAAAACTGGCAAAGACATTTAACTCTATGTTCAGTAATAGAGAGATCTGCATTTAAAATGAAACCTCCTTTTTCACATTTTAATTTCATCAATCTCTAGTTGGTCCTTATAGGTGAAAGATTGATGATTTGAGTATGGACAGTTGATGTTTATTTCTTTAGTCCTGCTGCTATTTTAATGTAGCCATTGTTAAAATGACATCATCTTTCCCTTCAGCCACAATTTTTGTATCATGCCCTAGACATTGTCTTGCCTAGCATTATATTTCCTGTGTGTTGGTGTGTGTGTTTTGCCTTCAAGTCATTGGTGACCCCTAGTGACTGTCTGGACTAGTCCCTGTAGTTTTCTTGGCAACATTTTGGAAGTGGTTTGCCATTGCCTGTTTCCCAGGCTGGGAAGATATTATGCCCAGCTGGCTTCATACCTAAGGCAGGACTAGAACTCTCAGTCTCCCAGTTTTCTACCCTGTTGCCTTGAACTCCTACATCAGATTGGCTCTCTCTTTCTTTATTATTGCCTGATCCCCTGGAAAATAGAAAATGAATGAATTGGCAGTAATCATTTTGTTAAGCAGGGATATGTTGATAATAGAATATCATGTAACTTGAGCTGGATTATTAAAAGGGATAGGGTTGATTTGGACAAAACCTGTTTGGATATGTGTATTCTCATTCAGCATTATGAAAATGAGTATCCTCATCTCTGAGTACTGTAGATTCGTCCTCCACATGTGCTCTGAGGTCAGTTAAAAGAAGTTTATATATGTAACCCAACTGTCTATCTTGTGGAGGGTATAGCCTGAGTATTAACTGACATCAGAGTGACTTTGGGTGGGGGCACAACTGCTCACCACCTACTTTTTGCATAATGCCCAAATAGAGTTTTGTGTTCTTTCTGCTGAAATCAGGAATTATTAGGAACAAGTAAAGGAGTTTTTGTTCATTGTTTATTGACTATCTGGTTTAGCTAGCAAAGCACCTTTACCCTTTCTCTTTTCAGTTCAGATGAACATATTATATCAGGGCCAGTTAATCAGTAAACTTTTCCTGCAAATCCCACATTAAGCCACATAAAATACTGCCAGAGATCAAATGAGGACATTGACTAAAGGCTTTGTATTTATCTCACAACTTTCCTTATAATGTAGTAGTTAAAAGCTGCTGTGGGCTTTTGAAAGAAAGAAAGAGCACACAGAGAAAATAGGTCGAAAGGATTATACACACACTTCTTTTATTTTCTTGTCTTGTCTTTAAATATTAAGTGTAACCATTTTGTTCCTTAAACATGGCAGATTAAATATTTAGCACTTCTATCTTTTAGGTTATGTTCTAGGTTGTAGTGGTACAGTCCTTGGTTGAAAAAAAGATCTTAATGAGTTTTTTCTTTAAGTGAAAGTGATGTTCTTGAAATATGATGTTGGCCACCATCTTAAATTATGAAGTTAAAAAATAGGTCCTACTGGAGTATGTCTGAAACTTCATTATAACTGAACCAGGCTAGATTAACAGCTATAGTGTAAGAATGCAAACATAGAAGATCTCTATGAGTTGAAGTCCTCTATGTGTGAATTTCAACTCCCAGAATTCCTCAGCCAGCATTGTAAAGTTGCCAAGTTTGGATAGACCTATTCTAGAGAGTGTGTTTTATTTTGGTATAGAGACCAAAATATATGAATTTATCATTTTCTTTGTCCATGAGTATATTCAGAATTATACAAAAATTGCTTAGTTTTGGAAACTTTTGTAGTAACTTCTGTAATTTTGGTTACAAATCCATAAGAATGAATATGGTACTGAACCAACTTTTCAGTTCTACCTCATTCAGAATGGCAGCCATTGAGATTTCATTTTAATGGAACAATTTTAAATAGGCTATTTTCTTTGGGTAGCCTTGATAATAATAGGGTTGGTTATTGGCCATACATTATGGTGAAGATATACAATATGTACTAATGTCTTTTACACTGACCTCAAATCAGGTTTATCAAAATATATGTGTATCATTGTTTGTTTGTTTGTTTACAGAGTGCAGCTGCAGCGCCAAGTCCAGTACTTGGAAACATTCCTCCAAATGATGGAATACCAGGAGGACCCATCCCTCCTGGTTTCTTTCAGGTAAGGGTTAATTCTCCTGATCTTTATGCGATTAATTTGTACCCTTCTGTGGTTGTTTGGTTTGCTTTATTAATTCTTAGTTCTGAAGTTGAGTTGGTGTGATAGATTCTACTTGTCTAGAATGCAATATTAGTTTTTGTTTTTATTTCAGTTCAACGCATTACAAAGCTACTTTGGAATGAATAAGATGTGTGTTGATCATGACAGGATTGTATGTAATGCAGAGCATCCAGGATATGGGTTCTTATTTTTCCCTTCTGGTTAACCACCCATTTTTTTCTGACTGCTGCCACTGAATACTTTGGGCAAAACCAGTTTAAGCTTTAGCCACAGGCAGAAGTTCATCCAGGCTGAGCCATAACAGAGTTTTGGCAATGAGAAATAAAATGAAACAAAGCTGCTTTTGGGGACTGAAGTTAAACCTTCTCCTGCATCTCCTTTTTCTTAGTAAAGTTTGCTTTTAGCCACATGGAATTCTTGCTATTAGATCTATGAGCAAAATCTGAGGTGACAGAGATCCAAGATAAAAACAGCAAAAACAAGGATGGTTAAAGCTGTTTTAAAGCAAATGCAATTCTTAACCTTTTTTTAATTCTCAAAACAGTCTCCTCTCTTGGGTGGAGCAAACTGTGTCATTCAGAAGGATCAGTTGGGCTAGGTCTGAGAGTTGCAATTAATATGCATGTTATCACTATTTGCCTATTATTTGCATAGGCACATTCAGAGTATTTTCAGCAGTTAATATGATAATGTGTTTTTGGAACTGCTAGCTTCCAAATTGCTGAACAACTTAGGTTCTTGAAGAAGAATAAAACAGTGGGTTTTGAAATAATAGTAATAATGATTATGCAGTGCATGAAATTATACTATCTGAGAAGGAGTGAATCTTAGTTCAACACTTTGTTTCTTGTAATTTTGGTGTGATTTTCAGGAGACTTTTCCAAGACTCCAGCTGACATAGAAGCAGTCATTTATAAGTTCAAGCTACAAATGTGGGGATTGTCTTTCTTCTTGTATAAGTACAACTACATAACTAAGAAATGGGAAGGACTATTCCCTGGTATTTATGTGTTAGATGAACATATGAATGTAACATCTGAACAGAGGCAGTATCATTCCTATAACCATTTAATATAGAATTCCTATTTTAAAATCCTAATTGTTGGAATTGTGGGAGAAGGAAGAGTAGAGCCAGGAGTGACAAGAGGAATCAGTTTGGAGTCACCACACTTGCACAAATGCCAAGGGTCCAACCCCTCATGAAGACGGTCAGTCTTATCTGGGGAGTCCAGGTGTGGGGCTGGCAGTTAGAGAAATTCTTGTGACCTTGGAGCATCAATAAAACTTTAGATTAGAACTGAACTGTCTGAGCCTGCTTCTTTGAGCCTCACAGGAATGGTTGTCATTCTAATAAGATGCAATAGAAACACACATAATGGTAAACTCTAGTAGCCATTTTTATATTAGAGGAATTACCAAGCCAGGTCTCTTTCACATAAATGATTAATATCGGTGGGAGCTGTAACTTTAATTTTACATTTTTTGTATTCTGGATTTATTTAAGACAAAGTCTCTAATAAATTGATCAATGTTATGAGGCTGAACTGAAGAATGATAGATTCTGTGGAAATCTCAGGATGGAGCTATAAATATGTCCTTTTGCTTTGTTGTTTTTGGGAAATAAGTATTTTTAGGAAAGTTTTACATGTGGTAAAATGAAGTCTATTGACTTTTAGGATACTAAATAAAGACCAGAGTGATCCTTTAAAAATGGTGGAAATGAATGAAACCTTATTCCCTTTTCCTAATGGGTATTTCAGAAATGGTCTGTATTTTGTATGTCAGAGTCTAAAGTTAGATGTCTAATATGTGTCATTTGTAATACTGTTGAACTTTTAACACCCATTTATCATAATATAGTCAATAGTGAGGGATGATGCGAATTGCAGTCCAATAGCATCCAGACATTAACACTTTTAAGTAATTCACTTAACAGCATGTGTGCTGAAATTAAAGCAATAACAGAATTGGACAAATTTCTTATCTTTTTAAATTTCAGTTCAGTATAATAACAGTGCTATTGTTAAATATCTAGAGAGTGCCTCATGCCACACATCACATCTATCCACCTCATCTTAAGGAAGTGAATTCCTTTGTGTTTGCATTGTGGAATTACTCATTTCCTTTTTTCCTCTTCTGAATCTTCCCTATTTCATGAATTGAGTTCTAGTGTTAAAATATTCTTTGTGACCCTTCTGTGAAAAGTGAGTTCTTAAGACTTTCCAAACTACATATCTTAGGTTTTATGTGAAGGATATGATTGAATAAAAGAACCAAAGTGGAAATATTTGTCAAAATGACCACATTTCCATTTCACTTCCATCAATTCCATTTTGAAATATGTATATCAGCAAGTGTCCATGGGCTAAAAACCCTGGACCTATAACAAATAGTACACTATAATTTAATCACATGCTGTAATTTACCTAAATCTGTAATACATTTCAGTCATATGTGATGCATATTTAAATAGATGCCATTTGATAGAATGGAAACTTTAAGGAGAGAATATGAAGAAAGTGTACTTTCAGCTTGTATAATGTAGATCTTCTAGTGATCGCTGGATAGTCTGCTCTATAGGATTTGTCCTTCTTCTTGACAGCATGTGCTGTTTACCTTAAAAAATGAGGTCAGTCAGGAAGATGAGCTTCTCTGTGGCTAGATACACACAGAGATAGGAATATAGCTCTTACGAAAATCATGACAAGAGAGGTTTTTCAGCCATTCATTTTCATGGGAATTTCTATCCAATAGCTGGGTAGAAAGGTAGGCATATCTCTTTCAGGGATAGGGACTCACACTTCCTGGCATATAGAGGCGATAGAGTTCAAGGAATGAAGTTTGTAACTACCACCCAAATGTGCATAGTTCTGTAAAGGCTGATTGTAACTTTTTATCTATGATCATGACAGTCTAATGCACAAATTGGTATTTCTGTCTTTTTGTATGCTATTTTGATTTAATCTTGGCACATTTGATCACATGCCCCATATAGCATGCTCCCAGCCATGCAGAAGAGAAGTCCTTAGACTTCAATACAGTGTGTTTCTTCTGACCTAAGAAAGAATACTGTTTGAGACTGTTTAATTATGATAAAGGCAAGGAAAAGCTCAGGTCATGGTGTCTTTGCCAGGGTCAAGCAGGTCTGTAGATTGATGGCAATCTAACTGTAATGGCCTGGTGCTGTCCAAGCAGTTTCCAAGGGTAAAAAACCACTAGATTGTGAAAACCCTTTGAAAAAAAAAACAAAATCTCCAACATTGGGACACATACCTGTCAGTCAAACCAGAATGCATAAGATGCCCAGTATTCCAAAATGAGCAGTACAGCAGTAATGCTTGTTTGAGTGCTTTGAAGCCTCAAGGCAATGCACCTTAACAACTCCCCCTCCCCACACAAACCCAGATACTCTTTTGCATTTTGAACTTTCTTTCTCCTTCCTGCCTGACACAGCAGAGGAGTGGTGGTAAAGAAGTAAGGGCAGACATTGCAATCAGCTGGCCACTTTTTCATCACTTGCCCTGCCTGCTTTCACATTTCTCCAGAAGGGCAGGACCTGCTACCAGATGGCTGGCTTTGCTTTCTCCAGCAGAGGTAACTCAGGAGCTCTGTCAGCAATCAGCAGCTCTGCCAACCCCTGACAAATATTCAGTCCCAACCACATACATCAGGCCTTCTCTCACAACTACACTGCCTGCTTCTCTCCAATTTCTCTATAGGCTTAACTTAAGCAAAAGACCTGCATCTTATTGTGTGCTTGTGCATGGTGCCCAACATTTGATAGCTATGATTTTCCCACTGAATTTTGAACTTGGTGTGTAGCATTTTAAAAATCTTTCTAATGAAATGGAAAGTTGAACATAAATCAATGTCTGTTGCTGTGTTAGCTATGCATCAGCAGATGCACCATAACAAAGCAGTAGCAAGTTTGTGTTCCTACACTGCCCCCTAATGCACTGAGATCTTAGGAATGATGTTAGAACACACAATAGTGTTTCTAAACGCCTTTGCATGTTTTTTTCCATTTATTCAAGCTACATTTATTTATTGCATTTATTTGTTTATAATCTTATGGGTAAAACAGAACTGAAATGATGGAAGAGAAAGAAAACTAAGTTGAATTACAAAAGACTGATTTCTTACATGAGTATAAGTCAGCTCTCAATCAGAAATGTAAAAAATAAAAAATTTTCAGATATTGTACACTGGAAATGTATAGGTGTATTTCATTGTGAGAATTTTCATTAAATTGGGTTTTCTAAACAAACACTTGCACACTCTTGTTCAAGTAGATGCCATACCTGATGGAATTCACAAAAGTCATGCTTCTCAAGTCAGAAATTAATTTCAAAATGTGAATTCATTCTTGGAGGTTATATGTTGCCCATGATATTTCTAAGCTTTGCTTAATCAGTCATGCTCTGTGCAGGCCATTTAAAGGTAATGACTGGTTGGTTGTGGTTGGAAATATGTTGTGCATACAATAATTTGGTTTGGTAACTGTAATATTTCGTGAGTTCTTTCCCCCAAAATATTTTTTGTATCCCTTTCCTTTTTGGCAGAGCTGAATCTTAATGAAAATGAAAGTCAGTCTTGCTATTTAACTGGTACTTGATGGTTTTCAGAAATATTTTAAGAAGGAGAAAAAGCAGTGTGTAAATAGAGAAAGAAGATGCAAAGAAGCAGGGTTATGACAGAAAAAAATGTACTTTTCTGGCTGTCTACTAGCTGTTGCCTACTTTTTTCCTATGTGCCCTATATAAATCCTTTGCTGCTCATATCCTATCACTTTTCTTTACAAGCAGATCCTTTACCATGTTCAAAGGGCAAAGTTTCCTCTGCTGCCACAGATGCTTCTTGAGTAAATACATCTAATTTAAATCATTCACTTCCCGGATACTAGCCTATATTTTTTTGTTTTTTCCAGGATAGCTACATGCTAAGTTTGAGAAACTTTCAGATTTAATAAAAAGAAATCCTCATACAAATGTCCCATATTTGTATCAGTTTTTCAGATACTCCTTATTGATTGCCAAAAAAGGTGTTTTCAACTCTGCAGTAAATTCCCAGGTGATGCCTCAGAATGCAGGAGGTTGCAGAGGCAAAACCAGGAATGTTTTAGCACTTCTGTTCACTTATGCATGATTATTTGGGATTCTGAAAATGGAGAGAACATAGCTGTTCATTTTAACATAAGGACCCATAGCCATAACTCATATATGTATTGGTTATTAATAAACAATATATTTATTGTTATTCTACAGTGCATTTCACTAGAATTCATAGCAAAGCCATGCAGATCCCTTTTAACATACAAATTAAAGTCTCCCTGTCCTTACCGAGATTACTGCTAACCATGAATGTCGAGCCTCTATACAGGCTTGCACAGCTGCTGCCAGAGTATTGAGGGGTTAGAAAAAAATATCCTATACACTCTGTAAATAGATTCCTCTGTTAAAGCAGCCTTAAGATTATTTTTCACTGATTGGCTTTAAAAACTCCACTTGTTTTTTGGGGGTAGTTTAGGAAACATACTTAGTGGGTCCTTTTATGTAAATTGTTTTGCACAGTGATGTCTAAATAATTCCAATTAACAAGAAAATATTATAATCCCCTAATTCTCCTCCCATATTAATGTGATGGAGCTGGGAACTGGGAAAACAACATAACCATTCAAGTTAAATTCTTTTTTGTGTTTAAAAATTGTGTTCTAAGACAGTTTCTCTTGTTGCCTTTGAGCTAATGTTTTCAGTGTTTCGGTTTTTGCTGCTTTTTCTTTTTAAATCAGTGTTAATCTTTTTACATCTTATTCCAATATAAGAACAAGAAAAATCCTAAAAAATGTAATATGTATCAGATGCTCATAATTATTTTCACTGGCCTAAGTAACCAATGAGTATTATGAAAAATTACCCTGATGACAGAAAGGTGGTTATACCATGTATGATCTGTATTCCTGTTCATTTCAGCCAGAGTGAATTCCTTTGATGTACTTACTTGTTTGCATAATTGCTTACCTGTTTATTCTATTTTGAAGTCACTCCTGGACATATCTAAGATTTGGTCTGTGTTCATCTTTTTGCATTATTTAATTTGTGGTATGGCACATGTTCTGTATAGCATTGATCAATGTAATTGCATTTTTTAGAAGTGAGTTAGGTTATTGAAATTGTTTGCAGTAAACAGTATTGCAGAATGACTGAAGATTGTAACTTAAATCAGCAACAAACTGTATATCTAATGCTGCATGCTCATTCTGTTTTGCTTCTCTTGCAAATGGGAGTAGCTAATGATAACCATTGTAATTAATGATAATGATCAATAATGATAATAACCTAATGCAAAGAGAGGACTCATGGAAAAGACGGTGATGCTGGGAAAGACTGAAAGCAAAAGGAGAAGGGGACAGCTGAGGATGAGATGGTTAGACAGCATTGTAGATGCAATGGGAATGGATTTGGGCAGACTCTGGGAGGCAGTGCAGGACAGGGAGGCCTGGCATGGGGTTGGTTGTGCAGGACAGGGAGGCAGTGCAGGACAGGGAGGCTTCAGTCCATGGGGTTGGTTGTAAAGAGTCAGACACAACTGTTTGACTGAACAATAATGATAATCAGCTACTTACCAGGACAGAAAAGTTGAAGGTTACCTCAAAATCCAGATTCTGGTTTGTCATTCCTTTAACATTCCAACTTCAAAGCTTTCTCCCAATTTCTTGTTTCACACAGTGCCAGCTTTTTTACATAAAAAGGCTCTGGTTACTTTAAATCATACTTCCCATCTACTCTCCCTTTTTACTGTGATTGGCTGGAGATTATTGTAATAAAAGTGCAACACCTAGGAAGCTGGTTACTGTAGCTACTGTTTAAACTGAAGTTTTGAGCTATTCTGGTTTAGCATTTGGTTCAATATCAATTTCATGTTTGTGTCCTCAGTCCTAGGAGTCAGTTGGATTAGAGACATTGTGACCTGACTGAATAAACAAAAGTTTTGTGGTTTGAGGACCAAGCTGCATACAGTGGGAAAATAGAAGAAGGAAGTACCCCTAAGGTAGTAGCGAATGTGTCTTAAGAAAATGTTGGTTGGATAGGTCCCTTCAATTTTAGGAGATAAGAATTTAAACTAAGAGAATTTGCTGACAGATTCATTCACAAGTAATTTGTATCATAAAAACTTAGTCTTATTGGATTTCACCTCCAGCTCTGGGAGACAGTTGCAACAAAGCCACTGAGACTCACAAAGCTTCTTGTTATCTCTTAAATATTTAAGGATTCAGTCAGAGACAAAATATCTGCCAATGGCTTTACCCATTTTTTCTAAAATTATGAAAATGACAGTGTTCTGAGCAAGGAGGAGCAAGTCATGAAGTTAAACATTTTTTAAATGGATTCTTTGTTCATGGTTGGCTTGTCTACTGAAAATAGAAAACAGCTAATTAGATGACTTCCCAAATGTTTTAATAAGGTTAATCATAGCAATTTCTGCATTAATCCAATTCCATGGTATATATCATTCTAGATGGAACAATCGTACTTAGTCAACCAACAGGCAGTGTTGACTCATAGTTTTGGTATTGTTGTTGTAGAATTATCCTGAAATTCTTTTGAGTTCTTTAGCAGCAGATCAGCCATTATGAGTCCATAATCCTGGTCAAGAGGGATTACTTTCATTTATGCAATTACAAAGGTTGATATATAGGCAGTTCGGACTGCCATAAAATCTATTATGTTAAAGTTTTTACTTAAATATCATGGTTTGTAATAACAAACGCATGCACTGCTTTGATGTTCATAAAAATATTGCCCCACTTCAGTTCATCAGCTCAAGGAAGGAAAATGCTGCTATTTAAGTTGGACCTGCCTCCAAAGCATAAATTCAATGCAAGGTCTGGTGATACATCAAAAAATGGAAAATGGTCACAACTGAAAATAAAGTGGAACTAATAAAGCAATCAGAGCAGATGATACATTTGAGGAAGAAGACTGGGACCCTACAGAACTAAAAAAGTTTTGAAGAAAGAATCTGAAGCCTTTTATCCCATTGGAGCAGAGATGGTAAAGATAGAGGAGCAAGTTCCTAATGCAGAGAGGTTCACCACAGTTTGGCGTAGAGCAGGCGTGTTCAATCCTGGCAACTTTAAGATGTGTAGACTTTAATTCACAGAATTCTTCAGGTAGCTTAGCTAACTGAGGAATCTGGGAATTGTAGTCCACACATCTTAAAGTTGCCAAGGTTAGATATCCCTGCTGTAGAGTTACTAAGGGCCTCAGTTGCAACAAGCCATTTATGACAAGAAAAAGATAAGTTTAATACAACCTCCCTTGATGCCTACTTCAAGGTAAACGTAAAATGTATACTGTATACTAAGACAAACATTTGATCCTATGTAAGAACCATACGTACTTGTTCTGACTTACCTGCAAATTCGATTTAAATACAGGCTTGTGAACTGATCTTGTTCATAACTTTGGGGACTGCCTGGTAGTGAACTCCTGTATTCTGATACAGCTCAACAGTGCCACCTAGAGCATATGGGTTTTGGAATCCCTCAGGGAACCTTAAATAAACATGTTCTTTGTGTTTCTGAATAATCTCCCAGAATTGAGCTCTTTTAAAAATAAGCCAGCTTACTTGACATTGAGTGCAGAACTTTTAGGCTTCTGCAGAATTTTCCAAATCACTGGTTAGACCACTGATTTCAGATACAGAATTGTTGCACATTCAGACAAAACAATTGTTTGTTTTTCCAAATAGCCAGCTTTCTCTAGGTTAATATGAGATTTATTTCTAAGTTTTGGAGCCAAAGACCAACATTCTAAAGATTCACTTTCTCATGTCTTCTTCTCTACAGTAAACTTTTCACAGTGAGATATACTGTATTTGTTGTTCAGTCGTGCAGTCATGTCCGACTCTTTGCAACCCCATGGACTGCATTACGCCAGGCCCCCCTGTCTTGC
>JANHZU010004224.1:388298-403051 GCA_032468055.1 Acrochordus granulatus
GAGGAATTTATACTTTCTTGCATTTTTTGCAGTATGTTGTTCTAAGATAACCGTGGCTTTTAGTTCACACACAAACTGCATCTTGGAAGTGGATTACAGTATATTAACCACTGGGATATCCTTCCCAAACAATTAAATATTTTAAAATCTCCTGTAGGAAAAGTATGTGTTGAAAGCAGAAGTTATCAAATAAAAGGCCATGAGTGTCTAGATACATACACAAGAGCCATTCCAACACCAGTTGCTTTTCATTTATGGAATTAAGATAATCTCTGCCACTGTGAATTGCAGTAACCCAGTTGCTAATCAGTTTTGTTCAAAAGCAGAAATTGATTTTTGGATGTTTTTAGTTAAAAATGGTAATTTGAGTGGAATGTCACTCTGTGAGATAAAGGAGAACATTTTGTGAGCCTAAACAAGGGTCTTCATGTTTGAGATGATACAGCTGAATGAGGATGTGCTTTAATCTTTCTAAAGTTTTTTGTTTGGGGAAGAGGCATATTCTGAAAGTGAGATGACCCTTTTCCATACCTTGAAGGCAAGAAATAAAAAATTACTTACCCAAATGGGATATGCCTCTGATTAGGATAGGGCTGTTAAGCTACTCTGATCAGCAATTGCTCTGAGCTGACAGTTTAAGTTAATGTTTAGGAGAAGGGAAATGTCTGAAGCAGCAAAAAAAAGCAAGCCCATCAATTCTGCAGCTCTTATTGTTCCCTAAGTTTTCCTTTCTTTTGTTTTAACTTCTTCTATAATTTTTAGACTAAATGGCAAAATGTAACATATTCACTTGTTTGGAAGTTTGCACCAAGAGAACCAATGCTTTAAGAATACCACAAGTTCTTATTTCTTTGAGTCTTGCTGCCTAAAATTCATCTTTCCCTCCCTTCAGTCCTTTCTTCTAATATGGCATGATCTTATTCTGAAGGATATGTTTTTTAATGAGTGAAACTCCTTTCTGTATAGAAACCAATTTTTCTGATTCCAGTTGGTGTCACAAACATTATTTTGTTAACGAAATGGCTGAAAGCTTGCAAGTTTGTGTAAGATATCTTATGCTAAAATATCAAAATTGTGAAAGGTTTGGCAATAATATGAGATTTCACCCCTTTAAAAAAAAACCCAACCCCCCCTAAAAGTAACATTGGAATTCTGCTGGTGCTATCACCCATAAGCGCCATGTTGCCAACCCTTTAAATAGAGAATTCCCTTTCACTGGAAACAATTCTCTATTTTCCATGTCCCAAGATAGCTTCTTTCAAATGATCCTTGGGATCAGAGGCTTATTTGTTGTGAAACTTTTCAAGGTCCATTTATACTGCAGGTGCTGAGTCTATTGTGTTTACTCAAAAAATTGTCTCCACTTAAGACAAAAACCATTTTTTATACTGATCTAGATTTTTTGTTGGATATGTGAAAAATATCCTTTAGTAAAGAACAGCATGTGTTAGGTGTACCAGTGCTAATAAATCTGAGCACTCTAGAAGAAATTTGCACTCTTGGAGATGATCTGTCTCAACTATGTTTTCAACTATGATTGATTAGATGCTTCTGTAACAATCTCTAAGCCAGCATATAATTCAGTGGCCACCTTGCCTTATTACCAAATAAGGAATGTCAGCAATTTCTATTTTAAATGCCATTGCTTAATCAAAATACAATCCATTTCAAGTGATAAATGAAATGATGTTTTGATAGATTACCAGTATTTGAATAATACCACATTTTAAGCATACCATACTTGGATCCCACACTGCTGGGAGACACTTATATACATAATCTGAACCTGGGGCTAATTTCCAGTGGGGTGAAGTGTTAGGGACAGCAGATCCTTCATCCAGTAGCTCTAGGTTTTATTTCTAGAAAATCTGTGTATTACATTTATTCACAGAGACAAATTCAAATACAGATTTTGTATTTCAAAGGATGGGGTTGGAGAGAATTATTACATGTTTCCTTTGTGTTTTAGGGCATTATCCATTTGAAACATGACAGTATCCTGAAGAAAGTGGGGAATATGCCCATTTCTTTTGGGAAATGCCTAGTATCCCATGAGCCCTTGCAGTAGAAGTGTATAACATACCATGATCATTTTTCATTGATCAGGGAAGCAGCAATAAGAAAAAGAAACCAAACTGGAGGGGAATGAGAAGAAAACATACAATACCCCAAGCCACAATCATACAAATGCCTTCCCTTGTACACCTTCCTACGTACTATCTACTTTGTTTGCTCCTGACCAGTATCACTTTTCAGTAAGTTCCCTAAAGCATCTAGCAAATTTATTTATTTATCAAATGAATATATCATTTTTCAGGAACTCAGAAAACAGTTCTTGGCAGCTCACAATAATACATACTAAAAACAGATATAAATATTAAAATTAATTTAAAATTAACCAGACAGAAAGGGGGGCAAGATATATGTTGCAGAGAGGTATGATTGACTTAATCTATCAACCACCTCCATGATGACATGCCCCCGTTGGGCCCAAGCCAGCTGGCAGAGCCAGGTCTTTAGGCCCTTTTGGAAGGCTAAGAGGGTGGGTGCAGACCTCACCTCGGGGGGCAAGGTGTTCCAGAAGATAGGAGCCACAGAAAAGGCTAATCTCCTGGACCCTGCCAGCTGAAATTCCTTAACTGATGGGGTCTGCAACATGCCTTTTCTTCCGGCCCTGGTGGGGCAGGCCATCCCCACTGGGGTGAGACATTTCTGTAGGTAGCCTGGCCCCATGCCGTGAAGGGCTTTAAAAGTCGAAACCACTACCTTGAAGCAAACTGGCAGCCAGTGCAGCTTGCAGAACAGTGGTGTTACATGGATTCTGGACAGAGGAGCTGCTGAAAAACTTTCCATATCCTCCATTACTACCCCAGCAGTAAGGCCACTCTGCCAAAAATGTCCCATAAGAACAAAACCAGTAGCAAATGTCCTGCAAGCAAAACAGGCTTTAAACCCACAAAGGGATAAGGCAATTGAGAAGTCCAAGAAGGAAACACAAGAGCAAGTCTCCAGCATGCAGGACACACTGCTTCTCTGTAACTTGTTTCAAATGTTTGTACAATACTCTAACCCCCACTTACAGCCCACTTAAAGTGTTCCTTCTCTGGCCATTCAGCCTCCATAATTTCCAACATCAAGTCAGCCTTTATTTCTCTTTCCCAACCTGTTTTTATAACATTTTATATAATAATGAATTACAACCACTTGAAAATCTTGAAAGCTCGTGTATTTTGTGATTTCTTAATTGACTTAATAAGAGTATTTCCCTTTAAAAAGAAATCTCTGCTAGTGTCCATCATGGAATCCTGTGGGAACCAAATTCTCACATCAGTTTAAAGAGTTGTCAGCCTTCCCCCTCCTTAATTACATTAATCCAACATAATACTGGTTTCATCACTGAAGCACAATATTTGGATGCTGTTTTATTACTTGTTGCTATAAAATGTAAGAAATAGAGCTTCTGTGTAGCTCTTGTAAGTCTCTATGCCATTCATGAATTGGATGTATGGATGGGAGTAGTCACTTTCCATTGTTGTTGTGGTGAATGCAGAATAAAGAGCAGCTGTGTGAAAAAGTGTATGTACATTAAGCTCCATTTCTATGTCTCTAGTGAGTGTGATTATCCCTCCAAGTGAATCACTTAGCAGGTAGTACTTGCCATTACTGATTTCATCTGTCATTCCATTGCCTACTCTCAGCAGTCTGAGATTCCCCTTTCACTATTCACAATCTATCCTGAGTTTCAATATTTTGAATTTTTAAAATTCATATAAATTTATTGCATTTGTGAGTAATTGGTTGATGTGTTTCAAAACACCACTTCTCCTAGCCCCACATCTCATATCCTGCCATCTTTTAACCAAGTGATTTTCCACTAGAGCAGAGCTATTTGTTGCACACATTTCAGGCAGTGGGAGCTATATTGGATGTCTTAACCACAGTGATAAGGAGAAAGCCATGAAATCACAGTCAGATTATTTACCTATATGGAACAGATACATTTGCTTACCTTAAACTCTGTTATGCTATCAATATTAAATGTAGCTAAGGCCAGTTGAATGGCTTTCTAAACCAAGATTAAGAGACATACATTGAGCTTGAAATGGATTCAGGTTCAGATTAGGAGGAATACAGATTAGTTACAGTACATTAATGATTAGTACTGTGTTGATCTGAAACTAGTAAGTGTTACATTGGTAATTGGCTCAAAACAGGAACATGTGATCCTGAAATCTTAGGTTTGCTGCTCTCTCTTAACCATGATTGAGAAGTCTTCCATGTGTACTGACATTTAGTTTTGTTTGGTTTATACCTTTGAGTCACTGTTGACTTCTGGTAACTTCTGGACAGGTCCCTATAGTGTTCTTGGCAATGTTTTTGTGATTTGTCATTGCCTGTTCCGAAAAGCTGAGAGAGAGTGACTGAGAGTTCAGGGTCACCCATCATCAGCTTTGTGCCTAAAGTAGAACTGGAGTTCACGGTCTCTCAGTTTCTAGCCTGATATCTTAACCACTACACCAACTGGTTCTCATATTGATATTAGTATACAAACAATATATCTGGTAATGCTGTTGAATGGAATTAGTATCAATTTCATTTTGAATTGTCTGTGGTCAGTAAATGGAGTCTGATGAGCACTGCAGCAGTTGTCTTAACTGAGTTCTTCACATACTATGACTCGGCTTTAGATATTACAAAGAAACAGACTTCTAGTGTGGACGATTTTATGTTAGGTTATAATTTACTGTTTAAGCTACCTTTTAAAGACAAGTGAATCATAAGATTGCTTGCTTGGATAAAATTAAATAATTGAGTGAAAAGAATATGTAAAACTCTATGCAGATCTATGAATATATGAAACAGGGATGCTACAGTTTTGGAAATACAGTACTTTAGTGAAATACAAAAATAAACATTTTATGGCTTTGTGGTGTTTAGACTTTTAAATTAGTCCTCACATGACTTTTTATTTTAGTTTAATGACTCTTGTTACAGCTGTGCTGAAAAAAGTGACTTAGAAATGGTCCTTGCAGTTATGACTGTTGCAGCTTCCTCACAATATGTGACTGCAATCTGGGCACTTGGCAACCAGCTCACATTTACAATGGTTGCAGCATCCTGGGGCCATGTGATCCCCACGTGCAACCTTCACAGGGGGCTTCTGACAAGCAGAGTCAATGGGGGAAGCTGGATTCACTTAACAACCATGGCAAAAAGTTCATAAAATTGGGTATGGTTCACTTAATGACTTCATTGCTTAACAACAGAAGTTCTGGTCCCAGTTGTGTTTGTAGGTTGAGGATTACCTGTACAAATATTCAGTGGATACAGCCAGTTTAGCTGGTAGTTGTAATAAATGAATTTGAAGTAGTTGGATGGTTGCTTTGAGCTTTCTAAAAGTTGTTTGTGTTTCCTTTAGTAGCTAGCAGCTCCAATATATTTGGAGAAGAAAATGATTTTGTCATTTTTATGACTCATTTCAATTAACAGCTGTTTATTTCTGCTTCAAAATTGTATGTCACAAAAAACCAGCAGAACGTTTTGAGTTGATATAAGCAAAGCAGTGTACTAAATCACGGTTAAATGCTAGATAGCAGGTATTGTTTATTTACACACTTTTACAAATAAAAACTAGATTGTTAAAGGATGAGTAATTCATGTTCATATTTCAAGTGATAGAATTTGCTGGACAGCACTTCTTTCACCCTATTCTGCTTGGCTTAAATAAAACAAGCTATATTCTTTTAGACAGACGGATTATCTTGACCTCAGTTGAAAAAATATTTCTGTGGTTTCAGACTCTGTTACAAAGTACATTAAAACGGAAGAACAAGGAATTCTGTTGCACCATGGAACTTTACGCAGTCCTTCTCTATTTTGCTTCTTGGACAGGAACTCAGAGCAGTTGCGTATATGCATAAATGATGACAGAACACCTGGCAAACACATTGCTGTGGAAAAAATTAAATCAGAAATTTCTTTCTAAAATTAAGCAATCATTTGTACCAGTTTTTATATGTTACTTACAGTATCATCCTGAGGTTTATGTTTCACATTCTGCTTCAAAATGCAAACTGGACACACATATGGATTCTGCGTTTTTCTGCAACTAGTATGGTTAAGAAAAAGAAACCATCATTATAGAAAGCAGCAACATAGCAACAATTACGTATCAATTCCAGTCTGTTTTGATAGCTAGGAAATGGATGCTGTCTTTCCTTTGGGTTTGTTGTTGGATGAGTTGTATTACTAGTCCATAAACAGAATCCTTCAGTAATTTTTTGTGGGCATTCAATTTACATAGCTAAAAGAAGAAAATAATCAGGAAAGCATTTTAAAAGCATCAGCTAAATATATAATTATTTTCTATTTCCAGTTAAGTAGTCTTAACTTTTAGTTTTTCTTGGGCAGTATCAGAGACATTTTAAAGATTCCTTTTTAAATAGATACTAATCTTGAAAGAACACACAGTAACTAAGATCACATTGTCTATGTTGTCTGAACATTTATTCTCAAGCTTAAGTAACAATAGCGCATCCCAGATATACAGTATGTGTTTTGTATTAGGTATGAAAGTCTCACATGTTTGAGATCTTACCGCATTTCCTTGATAATATTAGAAGGCAGGATCTTGATTCTTGCCTCTTCATTGCATATAATTATTTAAATGGGAAACGCAACAGTTGAAGCTTGTATGCCTTTTGTACAACACATCACCATGTCATTGTTTGGGTATCAATACTAAAACAAGGATACCAGAGCAAAGATAAGACATGAGAAGCAGCCCTGAGCTTTCAAGTTAAATGAGGAGTTAATGAGCAAACATGAGCACCCTGCACACAATGGATCTTATTAATGCAATGGGAAATCAGTTTTTCCAGGTTAAATATAACCTGGAGGATCAGCAGTGTGTGCGCTTCTATTTAGACTTCTGTTTGCATCGTTCTGTGTTAACTCTTAACAATTCTTTTTCTCCTTTATTTATATTACGCTCAAGTTTCTTTAGTACAAAAGATTTGCAGGTGCAAATATGTCCTGCCTTCATTAACTTCCCCTCCCCTTTTAAATTTATGTGATTTCAATTTTCCTTCCCTGTACTGTTAATTAGGGGATCCTCTAATCAGTACCATTATCACAGTGGTATTCATGTTTAGGAAAGCTGCTAAACAAATGCTTGCAAAATTGCTAAATGGCTAATTAATGTCTGTTAATTAAGAAAATTGCTCATGGTAACAAACCGTGCCATTGCTGGCAGCAGCTTAGAAGGCGAACACTTGTTGAAATTACTAACATGGCAGGTATAGAACATCTGTTCCTTTGCTCTTCCTGAAGTGTGTGTCGTTGCTTCTCCTAATGTACTTACAAATCGTATTTGCTTTCTGGATCAATTACAATTTTGTTTTTATTTGCAAGAACAAAAAATTAATCAGGAGACATATGTACCGACCTCATAGGCTGAATTTGGGTATTCATATTTCAGACCCCACTCTAGAAAAGAAGTTCAGAGTCTTGGAGGTAGATAGCATGTTTAATCTAGCCAGTCTGGACTAGTAGCATTACTGAATTAAAACTATTAAAAAAAACCTTTTCCTTCCTTTCAAGGAACTGTGGTGTCTTCCCAATCACTAACCAAAAAAGGTTTATTTGGATCGTTAATCAAGGGTGAGGGAACATAGGCAGAAATCTTGAAAGGGCTGTGCTGTAGTTTTGCATAGATATGTGCAAACCGTTCTATGCATAAGAAGTTCTATGCATGAATAGATTTCTGTACAGAACAGCTTTTGGGGAGTGATCTGTCCCTGGGCTGAAAAATGAATGTTTCAGGTGTTTTACTCGGTGCAAGTAAAGAAAGGGGGTTGTTTTGTTCTAGGCAGTAGAGGGTTGGGTTGAATGGGGGTGGGAAGGAATGGCAAAAAAGCCAAGAACATTAGCAGTTGAGGTGGGGGGCTACTCTATGCCATACTGGGTGCTGCTAAAATGAGAAAGAGGGCAGTGCAGATCAGCTTTACCTTACTTGCTCCATCTGGATTTTGTTTCATTTGAAACTCAGAACAACCAAAGCATTCAGCATCTCCTTTTTGCTAAACCATGCTCGGCTTAAGGTAGTTTGACAGTCCCTCTGGAGCACGGTGGGCTTGTTCTGAGTTGAAACAAAGGCTTTTCCCATGTGTTTGTACATCTCTGTTTTGAACATAGAGACATTATTTTAAAATACCCTGCTCATTTGCTACTGTTGCAACGGATACCTGGATTGGGAGTTATCTGAAGCAGAGGAAATACATTTCAAGGTTCTCTCTTTGTTTTTTTTCCTCCTGCATAGCAAGTGGAAATAAAATGCTAATTTTCTGTGACAGGATTATGAGTGAGCAAGTTGTTTACTCATTTCTCAATGTTTAATCAAATGCATTTACTCCTTATCCAATATTACAGAAAAAGTGAGACTTGTATCAATAATTTCTTTTAAGATAGGAAAGCTGTGTGGTCCAAATCTGCATCATGATTCATCCCTTCAAAGCAAATTTGCCACATGTAGGGCTTATGCAAAACGTCTGATTAAAATATTTTAGGAAAAGTGTGTTTTATTGCATGCAGATCCAGGGCAGATTTGGTTGGCATGTTGGGTTTCAGTGTTGCCATGTGTGCAGTTTCTAGTGAGTCTAGACAAGGGAATGGTTTAAGGTATTTCAGAGATATAATGCTAATTGAGATTGCAGTTTGTAAGGTATGGCAATAAAAATATTTGCTCACCAATTACGTATTGCTACACATTGTACTTAATTAAAGCTATCCATGAACAATGGAACTCCAGTATTCAGCTAAGTGACAGGACAGCAGAATATTAATCGTTTTCTAATCCAAATACTGCAATTACCAGAGGATCCCATTCTGTCAAATATTCAGAATTCTAAGACAAACCTTGAAAATGAGATGTGGCTGAATCATAAATATTAGGTTGATATTTGCTGTCTGATGTCAGTGTTACTAGAAGAATTACAGTGGCATTTTCCATATCATTTGCAGTAACAGGGACCAAAAATAAATTGTTCACTATTGCCCACTCGTCTTCCCTTCCTTTCCTTTCTTTCTTGACTAAAAGCTTTTCTAATGTGCTTAGCCATTTTTCTTCAGTTAATAATACATAGAAACAAACTGTTTGTTTGGTAAGACTTATCAACTTATTAAGCCAATTCTTTTCTTGCATATTGATGTACCTGATCTATAACTACCTTCTATCCAATCTCAGGGACCGCCTGGCTCTCAGCCCTCGCCACACGCACAGCCTCCACCTCACAACCCCAACAGCATGATGGGACCTCATAGTCAGGTAAAGGACTCTTCAGTGATTTGTGTGTTTTGAGTGGGATTTTTTAGCATGTGGGTGTCATTCACTCCAACTAATGTCATTATATGAGGCTCCAGTGTCATTCCAGTTGTTAAGTAGGTTTATATCTACCCAAGCAATGGGCCCCAAACACTTTATTTCATTCCATCTCCATTAAGACTTCTATTTTTCTGGGTTGTTTTATTGATACCAGCTTTTCATTGGATGCTCATTTATATGCAATTATAATTATTCTTTTTTTCTGAATATAGTTTAAGAACTTGTTTTTTATAACTTGCCATTGGAAT
The DNA here is from genome assembly GCA_032468055.1 of Acrochordus granulatus. Taxonomy (NCBI): domain Eukaryota; kingdom Metazoa; phylum Chordata; class Lepidosauria; order Squamata; family Acrochordidae; genus Acrochordus; species Acrochordus granulatus. Next base: position 397,929 of record JANHZU010004224.1, read on the forward strand.
ATTTTAAACTAAGCTCTTCTTAAACCTCATTTTTATTTCGCAAATATATAAAAACATCCAGAAGAGACATTTTGTGTTAATTTAACAGCTGAATCTAGAACTGCCAAAGCTTAAGCTAATAAGAAACCCACACACTCTTACCAAAGATTTTGAAACAAAACTCTTACCTACCAACAGTTTTTTGTTTAGAGATTTGCCTCTGTATATATTTGTCAAATTAAATTATAAGTTACATGGAATGCAGGGTATTGAATTTGTTGTTTGTTTGGTTTGGACTCTGCCTCAGAAATACTCAATTAATGAAATGTGAGTGTATGGTTATGTGTGTGAGAGAGAAACATAATAAGGCTTATTTTGATGTGCATATGCTAGCAAGAGTATATAATGTTGACTTCCACTTTAAAGCATTCATTACCATTCATCTATTTTTATATGCTTACAGCCTTTTATGTCACCAAGATACGCAGGAGGCCCACGGCCCCCCATTAGAATGGGAAACCAGGTATTGTATTAGCCTCTGAGTCCAGAATATTTTTTACATTTTTTTTTATTCAGATTGAAATAGATGTAAATAGGAGGAGAAACAAGTTTTGATACAGTGTTTACCTATTCTTACACTAAGCATGTTTCATTGAAAGTGAATTTTTGCTGGCAGAAATACAAATCCATGGAGGTGAAAACCATGGGACTTATATATACAGCTATACTCTAGCATGTAGCCATTTTTTTATTGGGTTCATGCAAACTAGACTGTAAAATATAGAAAACTGCCTTGGTCACAGAAAATATTTACACTTCCGCTTTTATTGGGCTCTTTTTTAAGATTCTAACAACAAATAGTAGTAAAATTTATTTTGAAATTGTTCTGGGAGACATGAGCACAAATACAGCATTTTGTTTTGCAGAAGGGCTATAAATTCATAAGGGAATAGCTTCCTGCTATTCTTCTCCAGTGACTGGTATTCAGAAGCTATTAAAAGATTTATACATCATATATTCTGGTCATATGCATTTTCCAAAAGTTTTATGGCTATAAGAACAATCATCTTCTAAACACATCCTTTGCATGTTTTCAAATTTAAATATTCTTTGTTATACTGAGCATGCTATTATTATTTTCCTAAGGTTCATAATTTGAGCACTCTTCAAAGTAATGTAAGGGAGGGGGCATTCACACAAAATGTACATGCCAGCAGTAGTTGAATAAAGCATTTCCATTTTGTGCTTTCTGTTGTGAATGTAATATGGGCAAACTACTACAGTTTTCTTCAATGAGTCTGTAATAGTAAAATTAGTAAACTTAATCTTCTTTGAGAGAGAGCTGCAAAAAATAGATTATATGGATCTGTCATATATTTAATTGTTGATTAATCTGTTCAAATATAAATTAATAAGTGAATACATTGGTTATTTTTAAATAAGTGTAAATCCTACCAAACTCTTCAACACAACTGCCACTGAAAAATAAATAAGGGAGCATAAAAGACTATTTTAATTTAAAGGTAAAGCTACAACTTAGTGTACTAAAGAAGGCATCTTCAGGAGAATTTTCTTTCTCATTGGCAATATAAACAATATGTGACCTTAATTCAGGCAGTCAAGTGCCCTTAACTTATCTTGGACTACGATTCCCATCAGCCACAAGCAATGAGTAATGAAGCTGTATTTCATGACATCTGTCTAAAATTGCTGATAGTGCAGCAATCAGAGTTAATCTCCTTCCTTTCATTCTATTTTTAGTTTCTTATTTCTTTTATCCCAAACATCCTATCACTGTGTCATGGATAAGGATATTTGTTGGTGGTGAAAAGAGACAAGATAGAGTTGAAGAACATAAGACAGAGTACAACAATGGATCATTCCAATAAAAATTGTGCTAGGAAGAGTAAATATACAATTTACAAAGAGCTAGCATATACAAGAGAGGAGGGGAAATGTGTTCAATGTGGTCTTCCTGCTGTTCAGAGTTGAAAATGAACACTGCTATTTAAAAATAATTCTCTACTTGCTTCATATAGTTGAGAAACACTGCATTAAAAAAATACAATAAATATATAACATTCTCATAGGAGATGGGATGGTTCTGCCTATTCCTGTCTGAAGTTAACAGATGCTATCCAATACATATCTGCAATGTTTACCAGTCATGTTCCCTTTTGATTAAGATTATACCAAAACCAGGTCAAAAAGCAGTGAAAGTATTATTTATCAGTGTTGAAATATTGTCATTTGATTCAGGGAAGATTGCAGTTAAAAATCTAACTGGAAGGCTTTTGGATTCCCCTTAGCATATGGGTAATCACACATTAGTGCTTTACAAATTTCTGAAAAGCCTAAAATAATGAACAAATTGTAGCTTTGAAGTGAAGTTTCCTGGATTATACAGTTTGTGCATATAATCTAAATTTCATAATAAATCATTTGGCCGAGGGTTGTAAAGAGAGACTGTAAGTTGTTAAAAGCACTTCTAAGCCCACTTCTGAAAAAGAAGGCTTGCTAAGCCTGGTCTGTGTAATGTTTCTACAACTGTCTGTACTAACTTGGTACTGAGTATGTCCATATTGTCCATATAGTCCACTGCTTATCAAGAGCACATTCTGGAAGCAGCCTGTATTTATCAAGTGGCTGAAAATAACCAATTTCTTTTATAAAGTTGCCAAAGAACTGGCTCAGATTTTCTTAACCAAGTGACAGTTTTTGCCATTTACTCGTCAGTAGTCTCTGTACATAGAGACTGATATTTGAGTTCCAAAGGAAGGATCTTTTTCCCTAACTGCACATTGCACATCTCCATGTGAAGGAGATATTTATGCTGTTTACTGCTAATACTAATGGATCTTGTAAGAAGTCAGGCTTGAATGAAATTACTATGAAGCCATTTTAATCAAAAAGAGAAACTAATCAGGATCTAGTTAAATGTAATTGCCAATTGATTGTGAGCCACTGAGAGTCATTAAGAGATCGGCGGCATATAAATGTGTAAAATAAATATATTTACTGAAGTCTAATTTGGCCATCTCAGTCTTATCCCTTTGTAAAGAAGCATTTGAGAACTTGTGGACCTCCAGATGTTGTTGAATTCTCAGCATCTCCAATTTGCCTGACAAATTATAGAAATCCTGAAGATCCTATTTAAGCAGAAGTGAAAGAGACACAATTTCCTCATCCCAGCTTTTAAAATTTTCATCTCCCAAGGGTTCAGATTTATATCCACCCTTATTCACCAATGCCAGTCTCAGGTGATTCCAAGCAGTTCACAGATCCTTACATCCAATGGTTTAACTTCAGTGCCATGTATTACTGTTTTAAAATGAGTTCTACATTTTTTAGCATCCCCCATATCATGACTAGAAATAAAATATTGTCTATCTATAGTTCTTGTTAATATAAAAAGACAATGTTATTCATATTAGATATCCATAATGTTATTGTGTATTACATTTTATCAGCTTTATTTTCCTTTTTTGTAGCCTCCAGGAGGTGTTCCTGGTACACAGCCATTGCTGCCCAACTCCATGGACCCTACACGACAACAAGGTAACAGATGTTAAAGCTTTCTTCAGAAGTTTCTTCACTGAACTTTTCCTTCTATTCCTTGTTTACTTCTCTGTAATACTGTATAACATCTTCCTGTCTCTTCTCTTACTAGGGCATCCCAACATGGGTGGGCCAATGCAAAGAATGAATCCTCCTCGAGGAATGGGACCTATGGGCCCAGGTCCACAGGTAAAACCTGGGCAGACTACTTCTCCTCCTATCCAGTGCCAAGTGTTATGCATGCTCCTTTGTGAAGTTAGTAAGCAAAACATCATAAAAGCAGCCCCCAGGGGCTCTTCCATTCCTTCCAAGCCCTTTTCTCTCTACCATTAGCGATAATGCATTTTACATTAGTGCGCTTACATACAGTACGTCTGGAAAAATCCCACCTTCCAACATTTAGTTCGAGCTTCAAAAATGAACATTCCCCTATCACGTACTTCATGCGCCCATCTATTCCCTGCTTTCTGTTTTTGCTTTTTAGCCTAGGCAAATTTCTCTTTCATTGGGATTTTCCCACCCGGGAATGATAATCTTGGTACAAAGTGGAAAGAGAAGAGGCTGCAGATAGAATGCTGTATGTATTTCAGTGAATCTATGTTAATAATTAAATTTACTGCAGTCTCGTCTGTTTTGATTTACCTCATTCTTTATAGCGGGAGCAGACACATAGACCTCACTCAACAAGCTTCTTCCCAGCTGCCTTTTTTTAAAAAAAAAAACTTCATCTTTGCTACATACTAGAGAGGAAATGAAGGAAGACAAAAGAAGAGTAGGTGGATTAAAACAGTGCTACTTGTAAGCAAATCACTCTTAATTTCTGCTTTCCAGAATTCTGATTCTGTCTACGCCTCAATAATCTAGATAAATTTTAAGTTGCTTACAGAGTTCTTATTCAGAGATAAAATTTTATAGTATGGTATATTTATTTGTGCCCCCGGGATTCTGTTAGGCATAATTACTTAGAGCAATAGTTTACAAATCCATAATACAGATTTTCAGAGATTAAAATCATTTAGTGAAGAGAGGTAAAAATTGCCTTCTCCCATTGAATCCACTTTTTACTTGCCTCTTGGCTGTACCAAGTGATTGAGTAGTCTGTTCATTTACTGTTGTCTTCTGAGAATGATGCAAAACTCTTCTTTCATAGGCTTGCTACTCTTGTGGCTCTTTCTTGCCATCTTCTTGTTCTCTTAGCTTCTTCCTGAAATCTGCCAAGCTGAAACACCTGCCTTTACTTTGCACGTTACATTTTCAGGCAGGTTTTTCTTTGGTTTTAATTATGGATCATCATTTCTGATAGCAGTATTTAACTAATCATTTGAGAAAACTGGTCAAGGTGAAGTCTTTCTGAAGCATCAAATTATGAGATTACAAGAATTTTACATCCATATTTATGTTTTCCTGCCTTTGCCCCAGAAGCAGAGACGTGTTAAAATCATCCTCACTGCATAGATTGGAGGCAAGAGACATCCAACTTCCAAACATGCTTACATGTGCACTGTAATACATAGTTGCCCATCAACACCATTGCAGAGGAAATCTTTAAGATAGTTCTCTAGATAGAGAACTCATAGTGCTTCCAA
>JANHZU010004224.1:421122-444730 GCA_032468055.1 Acrochordus granulatus
AAGTACTTGAGCTTCAGCTTCAATATCTGTCCCTCCAAAGAGCAATCAGGGTTGATTTGCTGTAGGATTGACTGGTTGATCTCCTTGCCGTCCAAGGGACCAAAGAACCGTGATAAAGGCAATGCGCTTCCTAAGAGTAGAAGTATGGGTTCAGGTACAATAAGGATTCATAAATGGATCCCGTCTTGACCTCCTGTGGAAATGACCCTGCACCTATTTAGCGTCCCGCAACTCGGATCCGCCTGGCTAACCCTGGATCACGCGGGGCTTAGTTTATACGCAACACGACATGCTACCCGTTTACAAATATCCGTAGATACACAGAGAACCAGTCTGCTATGGGGATTAAGACATCAAGCCGGCAATTGGGAGATCATGGCTTACTAGCCGATCGTCCCCCCTCAGCCCTGCGAAGAGGCAAGGGCAAACCCCCTGCAAGAAGCCTCGCCGAGAAACGGCAGGCACGCGTCCAGGATGTCCCTGGGAGTCAACAACGGACCCGGAGAGACGAACGAGCGCGACGCGAACGACTACAGAACGGCTGAAAGCGCGCTTCCCCCCCCCACGCACAGTTCCGGGTCACGCAAGGCGAATGATCGCGTCCCTTCTGCGGATCGCTCAGACGGCAACAACCGGACAGGGGTAAACGGAAGGCGGCTGCGCGATCCGCAGAAGGGACGCGGTCACCGTCCGGCCAGTTTTGCCTCGCCTCCCCCGCCCGGAAAGCGCCGCTCGGTACCCTCCTGCAGGCGGCTTCGGCGGTGAAACTCGTAGCAAGGCCGCGTCTTGTAGTCCGGCATCTCCTCCTTCGGAGGGCTCCGGTAGTGGAAAGGGTCGTGCCAGCCCCTCTCCCACGTCGGGAGAACGGGCTTGGCCAGCCAGGGCACCCGGTACGTCTTCTCCGCGTACGTCACCGTGTCGAGCTCGGGAAGCTGCTCCCGCATCGGCGGCGTCTTCCGTAGATACCAGGGCAGGGGGGCTCCGGGCGGCGGCCCCTTCAAGGTCCAGGGAGTGCGAGGCAGCGGACCCGAGAGCGCCTTCGGGCCGTACAGCCTCTTGCCGCGCCGCTGCCCCCAGAGCGGCCGGCAGGGCTCCGGCTTAGCCAGCCGCCGCGCCGCCAGCATCTTTCCAGCCGATCCCCTCAGCGACGACGGTGGCCGCCGGCTGCCATTTTCTTTCCGGCCGCGAAAAGCGTGCTGCTTGAGGAGGCGGGCGCATCGGGTGATTGACGGCAGGCGGGGCGCTTTGCGCACTCCGGGGGTCATTAGCAGGAGGGGGCGGAGCGAGGTGTCTTTAACCCTCCCCCCCCGGAAGGCTGTGCTTGGCGCGGCGCTCGCGAGAGTTAGCCCGCTCCGGCTGGGTCGCCGCGTCCCTTTGCAGGCAGTCTCTCTTCCCTTCCCCAGCTGCTGCCCACCCCCGCGAGGGAGGCACTTAGCGTCAAAGTAGCGCTGCGCTTTACCCCTACAGCGGCCGAGAGCCTCTCAAGGTGTGTAAAACCTGTCAGGCGTTGTCTCGTATTCTTCTGGAGGGAGAGCGTGCCTCCGAAAACGCTTATTGATCCCCCCCGCTCGGCGGAAGCAACTCTCGGAATGTTTTAGTGGCTCTGAGGGGGATTTCGGAGCGTAAGTGGAGGACGACAGGTGCCGTCGCCCTCCTCCCAGACCCCCAGCCTCACAGGAGGAGGGCCTGGAAGAGGCATTTTAGATGCTCCAGCCTAAGTCGGGAAGGTGAAGGAGCCCCGGCGGATTTTACTCCGAGGGCCGCGCGGCATTAGGTTAACCCTAACCCACCTAACCACCGCAGGCCACCCCCTGTCCAGCGCAGGGATCCATTGCTACGGCGTACCCGACAGATGCCCATTCTGCTTTTGTTTAAAGACTTCAAAAAAAAAGCCAGTCTGTACCACGATAATGGATCTCTTGCCATTAGATGTTTTTCCTGATCGTTGATCTGCTTCCTTGTAACTTAAACCCATTGTTTCTTGCTTGCATGCTGGAACAACTCTGAACAATTCTGTCTGATTTCCTACTGTGTTTTACATCCTTGAAGGGGGTTATGGTGTCTCCCTGAGGTAAATTAAATGTAAATCCAATGTTCTCATCACTTTCTGCTGTTCCTCAGGAAATTTTCCTTCTGGTTGCTGATTACTTTGGTTTCTCTCATCTGGACACATTCCAATTTCCCAGTGTCCTTCCTAACATGCTGTGTCCAGAGGAATGAGCCCTTTGTTTCTTCTTCAACTGGGAGCTGGAACAAGTCAGCAGGATCTCTGAGGAAAGTTGGAGACTTGTACGCTTGGCCAAGTTGGTTTCCCAGCAGATAATGTTGGTCATCAGCATCTGGACTACCTCCATCCCACCCCCATTTTTCTCAATAACTTTCCCATCCCCTGCTCAGATACTGCAATTGATGTCTGTAGTATTTTACCATTCTTCTCTGCCTCTAAATCACTTGTTTGAAGAACAAGTATGTTTTCGTCCATATCCATAGCAACTCCATTTCATTCTGGAAATGACCTAAACAATGAAACACCTGAAACCATTACTAAAGTATAGTAAACTTACATTTATTTGCTATGGGAGAAACATTATTTGATTCTAAGCCACCTAGAGTTGCTTTTGCGAGATCAGCAGCATATAACATTACTCAACAATAGAATTATTTCAGTTATGCATAAACTGAAAAATAAATGTGCATGAAGGTTAAGTATCAGAAGTTGCTCGTGATCAGTTAATTGTTGAATCAAAGGCAACATTAAACTTCATGAAGGGTGGAGGAAAAGTGTAGAAATACTTTCAGCTTAGATCTGACTATCACTACTCAGGCAAATATTTTCCTGTTTTCAATAACACATGCTTCCATGTCTGATACAGAAGGGCTAGGTCATCTCCATCTAGCAATTTTAAATGGAATAATTTTGGATTTTGTTTTGTAGATAATGGATCACAGTGAAGAACTCTGGCTATCTCTGAAACCCAAAGAGCCACTGTCATCTCAGTGCTGTGGCAGTGGGTGCAAACCCTGCATTTATGATATGTATCAGAAAGACCTGGAGAAGTGGGAAGAGGCCAAGGCGAAAGAAGATACAAGCCTTCTCTCCAGAAAGAAGCAGCAAGTAGATCATTATTTAAAGTGACTAGGGCTGTGCAAAACATTTCCAAGAGCTGCTTCACAAATTTTATTAGTGTGAATGAAGGCTTCTGGTTGCTTCTACACTGAGCCTGTGTACATAATTATTTAATTCTTCTGGTAGTCCACCAAATCCAGCCACACAAATCTTCCAAAGGATGGAGCTGCTTTAATGCTTTGAAGAGGGTGCTGTATTCAGGTTAACATGCTTTGCAAAGCACTTCTTTTGAATGCCTTACAGAGCCCTAAAATTTTCATTTATTTACAGCAAAATGAAACATTATTTATAGCAAAATGGGACATGCTGTACAAGTCTTCCAATAACTGAAGATACAAGGCAAAATTGTCCAGTCTCCTTTATTATTTGTAATTGCTTTACAAATGTTAGTGGATAAGATTTGGTCAAATAAAAAATATTTCAAATCAAAATTTGGAGAGAGGAATACTAGATGAGTTGTTATGCAGACAGTATACTATTAGCTATTATGCAACCACAGTGCTCTATAAGACAACTGAGGAAAATACTGTTAAGATTTTGGTGAATTTTCCAAAACAAAATTAATGAAAAAAATTACTTGAGTAGCAATGTTTCAGCCTAATCCTCATTTTTTTTAAGTTTGGATTAATCTTGATGTACTTGAAGTATGTTTCCTCTGATCTGCATCCTCTGTTGCATTTTGTGTCCAAGAAAATAAGAAGTGGAAGACAACATAGAAGTGACCATATTAGTGATGGGAGGCCAAGGAAGAGCTGGGAGGACTAGTGCAGGCTGTGTGTGAGTCGAGAAAGCATCATTTATAATAATATGTGCTTTCTGTGATGTATATATCGATTTAATCCTCAAATTCATCGCCAAATCCATATCTTACAAAACTTTAAACATAAAAGACCAATTTGAATTATCAAAAGCTTTCTCCTCTTTTGTCTGATTGTTTCCGAAGTAGCTTCTCTTCCCCTCACCCCTCAAGGTCATTCTCACATATCATCAAAATATCTGGTGATTCACTTTGGGAAAATTCAAGTGTTTTTCATATTGAAGGACACACATTTTTTCCTATTTTAAGGTTGTGCTGTCTAAAATAAAGTCAAACTGCTCAAATTTCCTAGAATTGGAAAAAATGTTCAGGTGTTTGTTGAAGATTGTATTATTAGTATTATATGTAATAAAGCAATATTTAACAAAATAAAAATTAAACCAGATATTGTATTTATAAATATAAATAAATTATATATTATTAGTATTATACCTAATAAATGAATATTGGAGAAATACTAGTGAAGATATTATTGCAAATGTTGTAACTTTGCTGTAAGCTAGATTTTAGTGGACATATATTTAATTATGCATACACACAGGATTGTGCTGTACAGTTAGTCTTGACTTAGGACTATAATTGAACCTGGAATTGTGGTCTTAGTCATGCTGATTGTTAAGTGAATTATCACATTACCATGTTTGATTTTACTATCTTTTTTGTGGCAGTTGTTAAGTGAATCACTGTGATAATTAAGCAAATGCCACGGTTGTTAAGCAAATCCATTATCCACAATGGGTTTTTTACCAGAAACCAGGATCAGGGATGCTGCAAACAGCCATAAATGCAGGCTAATTGTTGAGTGCCCAAAATGAGTTCAAATGAGCTAGCAGGGGAGGTGGCCATTAGAACTTTAAATCCAGGTTGTAAGTAGCCTTGTGGAGGTCTGTCATAACTTCAAACAGTTGCTAAACTACCAATTGTAAGTCAAGGATTATCTTTACAGTTACAGGCTTAAACAAATCTACTTGAAGTTCTTGGGAGTACATAGTGCACAGATTGTGCTGTGAATTTCTAGAAATCAGGAGAATGTGAGAGTCAGCAAATGAAGACATAAAGATTAGAGCTTTTTAATTTTTTGTAGTGAGACTGATTGTAATTCTAGCCTGGAAGCCATTTCTCTTTGCCCTCAATGTAGAACTTAGAGATATTTTATTTATTATTTCTTGTTCAAAATATTTAGTTGTCAAGCTAAAAAAAAAGGTTCCAAAGGAATACAATGGCTTTCATGCTCTGTGAAAGATTAAACTCATAATAAAATCAAGAATGTGAAAAAAAGATTCAGTTTTTGAGGGTAAGTAACATTTTTAAAGGCTGTGTGATATCTGGAAAATAAGCATTTTACTGGATCTTTACAGATAGTTTGCCTGCTGCCAAGGAGCAGTTGAAAGTTTTGGAGTTCTGCCAAAAAAGAATATAGCAGGTGGAAAGTCTAGTAAAATAAAGAGAAATGGTGTAAGAAAATGCAAGACAGAATTCTATGTTCTGCCATATTTTCTGTTGCTTCTTGCTATACATTTGGGTATTTATCCCATAAAGTTATGTCATTATGTTTCTTTCTTCATTAGCTGTAAAAGCATTGCTAAAGTCAGGATTATGTGAATAGAAGTCAATATTATGTGAATAAATGGGTGCTGAGAATTAAATGGAATTTCAAAAAGAGGAACCTACTGAATGAGTTATGACTGTATTTGGTCTTAAACTTTTTTTAATTTATAATACCACTTTTGAATTGGTTCACAGTTTGGAGGGTATTGTTTAAAATAGTAACTATTTATTTTTGCTCTCGCAGAGTAGCAATTCAGATCTAACTCCAGAAACATTTATGGCTTTCAACATAAGCTCTGTGACTCAATTGACTGAGGACACCTACCAGTACACATTTAAATTGCCTGGAAACAGCAACTTGGGGTTGAATTTAGGACAACATATTGTGCTGAGGTACCATACAAAGTCTATAACTAAACTACTCACAATGTACAATTTGATTTTCAGTTTTGCTTTTGATCTATAAAGATTTCACACTGAGTACCTCATAATTTCTGTATTCCCAAACTAATTCTTTTGAAAAAATGTGTGAATTCATTGAGTTTATTAATCTATAGTTGCATTTTCCTCAATTGTATTATTACTGGAGGTAAAATTAGATGTGTGTAAGAAAACCACCTTACAGTAAAAAGACAGTATAGAATCATATTGAATTAACTCACAAGGACAATGTAGTCTTGTTTTGCTTTTAGGTAAATATAATGCAGTACAAAACCATCTCTTTGATAATTTATATATTGTAATTGCATTCTGCCTTTTCCCCAATAAATTCAAAAAAATTATAGGAACTTTCACCCTCCCAACAATTCTGTACAGTAATTACTAGTTAAAATACCTAGAAGGACTTGCCCTCTCAACATATTGTTAGGTAGTTCTGCATTCCTACAGCACATTGCCCATTATATGATACTGATATCTGAATGATCTGTGAGCCATTAAAAACAGTCATATAAATAAACTGACTGTCAGCAAGCAGTTGCACTAATACTAAGTTTATACAATTGTTTTGATAGCTAGATGTTTCACATAATTTAATAATGAGTAATAGCATGGACTATATTGAACTCCACAGTTATCAGTTATTGATTTGCATGTGATAGATAATGAAAGTTGACAAATTGTCTCAAGTCACTTTCTAGTTTTTAAAATGGCTGCACTTAAATCCACAAATGAGTATCACCAACCCCAAGCCAGAAGCTTTGGCTACCATAATTCAGTGGATTAAATCACCATTTATGTCACAGAAAGTTATAGTCTGCAAGATAAATTCTATTATTCAGAGCTATTTCCAACACTACCATTCCATATTAACATTTTGGAAAAACATATGGTGATGCAGCTAGAAAATGAGACCAGATACCAGGCATGATAATAAGACCTGTATCTTGCAAAGATTTCTAACTCATCTTGTCCATCTGTTTGTCTGATGCTACATGTTACTATCTGATACATCAGATAATTAATCTAGATTGAGTGAATATTCCTATACTACCAAGAAGCAAATTGTCCAAGATTTTCAGTTTTCAAAATTCCTGAACTGTGGCATTTGGTATGTCAACTTTTGTGACTTTTAAAACTGCTAAGGAATGTTAACAAGAAATTTTGACACTGGTACGTATCAGTATTGATGGAGAATGCTCATGGAAGGTGGAAGTGGAGGCCAGAATGAAGACTAGCACAGAGGAAGCCTGCTGTATAGAGACACCAGATCTCAGAATTGGTGGTATCAACTGACTGCCAGTGCCCTGTCAGACTTGGTAATGGTTTGGTTCTGACCTAATGGCATTAGTCTGGCCTAGCTTATAGGGCTGGCAAGAATATGGGTGATGATTGAATGGATTCCTTGGCTAAGGTGAGGAGGAGAAGGGTCACGTATGTAATACCTTCAGGTCATGATGGATAGAGAAAGGCAAGACAGGAATCCAAGAGTGAGCCACTTACAGAATAGACAGTATCAATGGTTGAGATCGATTCCTGTTCCTAATCTGACCATTAATATTCACTGTAGATACTAAGTTACTGGTCTCTGGCTGTTGCTGTTAAATTCTCTGTCAACCTGTTTTAGCTCTGTTTATACATGACTTAATCATGGAAAATGCAGCTGACCTGTCACATTTTACTGAGACATTTACAGCGGAGGGGGTGTTCCCTTCTTGGAGATATGTCATCTAGGTTTTTAGGCATGATCTCTTGGCATGAGAAGTAGAATGGCAGTTATCATCTCGGAAGTCTTGTAAGATTTCATAGGTTCAGAGCGACAAATAACTGAGACCTCATGATTGAAGCTGGGTTCTAGAGGACAATTGCATTTGTTGCTGTTTTGTTGGCTTTCCTGCTATGCAGCAACATCTCTATTTGAGCTGCTTGATTCTATCACCAGATTAGTGATGGATTCACCAAGGTTGTTAGTTCTTAAGACCTTCAGTCTTCTTCCAGATTGCCATAGATGGTGCAATTAAGGAATTCTGGTCTGTAATTATAAGAAATGTTCACAAAGCTCTTTGAAATACAGATTTGATTTACTACATTCCTACTTTTCTTACTGCTATTGGAAGAGAAGAATGGAGCATGAGTGGAAGGTAGAGCCCACATGCAATTTTTATGCTTGATCTATTTGTATCAAGGCATGAACACTTGCAATCCCATTCAAATCTAGCTAGAGGCGAGCTTAAAAATATGTTGACAACAACAGTTTCAGGAGGGAAAATATTCTAAGAAAAAATAGTATCAATCATCTGGAACCAATTGCTTATATTCAAGGATTCTTCCTTAAATTGGTACAGCAAACATAATTTGGGGTATCTTTGTCACTTGAACAGGAAAATATCCTTAACCAACAGTGTAGAGAGACAGCATTAATTGTGCTTGTTGATGACCTCTAGAGGAGCAGGATGGGGGTGGTACAAATGTCTTGACCTTCCTTGATCTCTCAGCACTTTCAATACCATAAATCATTGTATCCTTCTGGACCATGTGTAGGAAATGGGAATATTTTAAGGGTTTTCCTTCTTTCTTTGTGTCTGTTTCCAGTCAGGGTTGATAAGAGAGATAAATTAAGTCTGAAGCCCTTGGTTTGTGGGGTGTCACAAAGCTCAGTGCTCTCACCCCTCTTTCTTAACATCTACATGAGGTTGTTGCATAGGATCATCTGTCAGTATGGGGTCAGGCATTATTAATATGCAGATGTGCTCAGTTCTATATCTCAATCCCAAACCAAACAAGTGGTGCTCTCAAGGTCTTGTCCCAGTGCCTGGAGGCTGTAGCAGTCTCAATAGGGAAATTCAGGCTGCATCTGGCAAAACCAAGTGGCTCTGGGTGTTGGGACCATTTGAATCTATGGAACTTCATCCTTAGTTCTAGATAGATGGGGTAACATTCAGGACAAATGTTAATTTAGGGTTTATCATGGATTCCTATTTGATTAGTAGATGACAACTGTGGCCAGGAAGAACTTTGCATAGATCCATCTGGTGCACCAGATTCTTGTTCCTGCAGCAGGAGGCCTATTCATGGTCACTCATGTTCACCTTGTATATGGATTAATGACATACACTCTAAATGGGACTCCCTGAAGATTATTCAGCTGTCTAAAAGCTGCAGTATAAGCAGTTACAGATATGCCATAGTATATCCATGTAACACTGGTTGCCAGCAAGCTTTTGGATGTAATTCAAGGTGCTGGTTATTTTCTATAAAGCCACCTCAAGGCATAAAAAGGTTTCCCTGCCAATTGTGACCAACTCTAGGGTGCAGTGCTCATTTCCTTTTCCAAGCCAAAGAGCCAGCTTTCCCCAGGCTAACCCTTATGCTTTTCCTTTACTTGATTTTCATAACTGTTTACTGTCCAGAGTTGTCTGGAATCAAGCATCCTACAAATACAATAAATAAATATTGTTGGAAGAACACTAAAATTCAGGCTGTTAAGCATAGTAGATATCATTTCTTAATTTTTATTTCTACGCATTGGCTGTTTATTCTTTTAACAATGCTGCCAAGATGAAAGCTCTTTTGTGCTGCAGACTATCAATAATCCACATCTTCCCAAGTGTGGTTCTTTTCTTAACTTTGTAGCAGAGTATCAGTATAACATAAATACCATGTCTGCCTTTCAGAAAGGGAAAAGTTGTTAAGGAGGTAATATGACTGTGATGGAGAGAAAAACCTGAGGTTATTTCAATACTTGGATCTTTGCGATGTTATTGCAGAATGGGAAGGAATGATCTGTCATTTGGCTCAGCAGAAGACAGCCCAAAGAGGTGAGGAAGGACACCTACAGTGCTTTTTAGACAGCAGCCTTTGTTGTGAGAATTGTACAGGGTTTACAAGGATTGTTGGAGATTCGACTAAAGGTTCCTTCTCTTGATCTTTGCTCCCTTTCTCATTTTTTTCTTCTTCAGAGGAGTAGTGAATGGTTTGGAAGTTCAGAGAGCTTATACTCCAATTTCGCCTGTGAACGCCGAAGGGTACTTTGAAGTTTTAATAAAGGTAAATAGATGCCTTTGTTCTATAAATTAACAGCTTGACATAGCAACAGTCATCTTCTATGCCATCAGAGTGCTTAGCTTTGTCCTTTTATAACTGGAGGCCTGCAATCAAAGTTTGGATTTGTTGGTGTTGCATTTGCCTCATAACAAAGCCCTGCTCAACAAAGGCAGCAGGAAGAAGCAGTAGGATGCAATAACAGAGCTAATTTTTTCAGGATGTTCTCTGTTATTGAAATGAAATGTGTGTTCCTGCAACTTAAAAAAATGACCAACATAGAAAGTTTAGACCACATGAAAATTAACTATGGGCAGAAAGGTTTCTGCGTAGGAGAGCCCTTTAAAATGTGATTCCCTTCCTTCAGTCAGGGACACTGAGATCCTTCCTTCTTGCTTCCATCTTTTTCTTTCTTGGGTTTCTCATTGGTTTTATTTTCTACTTGTAATTTGACATACATGGAGCAACTAAACTGCTGCAACAAAAAATCAAGCCTTTTTTATCCATATAAATCACCCTCCCACAAGCTAGTGTCTTCCTGGTGAATTGGTTTACAACTTGCATAATTCCCAAATTCTCAGCTACAGAAATGAAGGTCAGCAGATATGAAAAGGCTATCAGAAATTGAGATGTACATAACTTATTATAACAGTATGTGACATGTAAATGGACCTATCGCAGAGCAGGCAACTAGGTATAGTCAACAGCTATGTACAACTTCAGGATCAGTATAAAATCAGATATGTACCCTCAATTAATGTCATGGTTCAGATAGCATGCTCTCTTTATTTTCAGAAGGAAAGTTGGCTAATTCTCCGTTTAAGAATAAGCTCAAATGTAAAGAATTACATTTTAAGAATAAGAAAATGTTTTTAATCTGTATGAACACCTTAATGGAAAACAGATTTTGTTGTAGCAGATCTTTGAAGCAAATCACTGTGGCCCAACATGTTCCCCTCTGCTCATCTCCAGGAGTGTCAACTTTTTAGGATTTTATTGTAGATTGTGTACTAGTTTTACTAGTTACAACATACAGTATTTCTTGTGAAATATTCAAAGTTGTATAAGACAACTTGGTGGATCTTTATGAACACTGGAGGGGAAAATGTTATATTGCATTTGATCTGCATTGATGTGTTATATTTATAGGCTGACAATTTTTTTACTTTCAATAATAGTATTAATAATTTATTTTTACTTTCCTATAGAATCTATTCAACCCAAAAGGAACCTAGTTATTCTGTAGCAGTAAAAGAGATGGGAACACCCATAATTTGTATAACTTAGTGTAGTTTGTCTCTCTCAATCCAGACAATTTTGGAAAGTTGGGTATTATTAGTAACAGTATAACAACTACTGCTGTTACTACTAGTAGTAATATGCAAGTGCTATTCAAACACTTCTGTGTTCCATGATTGCAGCATTGCACTACAGTTAAGTGTGTATGAGTGGTAATTTTCTGTGCTGAACCTTATTTTTGAATGATTCTTTAATGGTATGATTTTAAGGGAGGTATTAGTATAGAGTCTATACTAGGAATTTTTCTTCTATTATTTAAAAGAGTTTACTATAAACCAATTTGATTGTTTCTGCATTAGCATGAGAAGAAATCTATTCTTAATACATTTTCTCTCCTGAAACCAATATTCTGTTACATGAGATGCATAGCAATTGAAGTCTTGATTTCCACCCTTTTAATTTAATATCTCCATTTGCCCTATCTTCACTATGACTAGATTTACCAACATTTTTTTAAGATGACACAGTTTTGTATATTAAAAGCAGCCTGATATTGTATGCAAAATATAACAGTAAAAATAGTTATAGATAATTGAGAAGAAATAATTTATCTTAGGTGGGTAAAAACAATGCCAGTCTAAGGAAAGGATTCCATAACATATACGTTACACTGTAATAAATGTTTTAATTTTATTAAAATTAAACAAAACTCTCTTATTTTGCTAGATTATCATTGGAAGTCAGTATTTGCCAAAACATAGTCACAATACCAGTCAGTATAAATTGGCAATCTTAGATTTGATTATCCCACTTCCTTGTTATGCACGAAAAAGTTACTTACTCATGTTACTTTGAATATTTGAGAGTTTCAGTTGTGGACAAATTTTTGTATGTCACAGATCCATTTCTGTTCAGAATTCATAACTGAAAAAAGAAGACTCAAAAAAGGCAAAATACACAACTGGAATTTTACTTCTCAGAATGTTCTCTTGTTTCTATAAATACCCAGAGTATGAATGGTTAGTTGCAGCTGGTGCTAATTAGTGTATCTACTAAATAAAAAATCTTGCTTGCAAATTATTTGTAGTTTGAGCAAGTTTAAAAATACTTATGCAGTTTTTCTGCTCCCAGTACAATTATAATTAAAAGGAAAAGAATGTTTAATTTAAATATAATGTAATGAAGTATTGTACACAAATGCAAGAATTAAGTATCACTCTGATTAAAAAACTTTTTTTGTTGTATTCATATATATCCAAATGCTTTTTTTAAAGAGTCACATAAGATGTTTTAGTTGAGAAGATTTGAATTACTGGTTTAAAGTTTGTGTTCCCTGCCCTAATTTTTTTAAATTTTCTTTCTTTGTTTTTTGGTTCTTTTGCAAGTGTTATAAAACTGGACTAATGTCCCAATATATAAAATCATGGAAAATAGGAGAGTCTATTTTTTGGAGAGGACCATTTGGAGGCTTTCCTTACACAGCTAATCAGGTAATATCTATAACAGGTAGGAAATAGCTACTGACATTGATTCATTTTGATTTTTGAAAATGAAGGAAAAATACATAAGCAGAGCTCCTCTTTCATGGATTATTGCTGGGTTTGTTTGTTTGTTTTTTTACCATAATGCCACAGAAAATACAGTAAACAATCAGGAATTACAAAGTATCAGATTTAGTGTACTTCTCTTCTGGAAAGATATCTCTGAAATAGTTACTTGCTTCTGAGTGCATACATAAGGTTGCACTGGAAGTGTGTGAGTCTGTCCTGAGAATCTAGTCGTGAACTAGGAACACGATCAGATCTTGTGTCAAGTTTGGATTGGGGAATTTAGCCTTTTTTCTGGATTTTCATCTGTTATTTCTCTTTCCATCTACTTGCTGCTAAACACCTTGTGATTATTTAGAGAATTACTGCTCATGATGTTGACCATGTTCGCTAAGCCATGTTGCCTTTACTAAGCCCAAGGCAAATAATATTGTGCCTCAATAATAAGTATAAAACCAAAGTAGAAGACGACCCTTCCGACTTTTAGCTGAGGATTAAAGACTGATATATATCTAGAGAGCCTTATAATGGAGAAGGGCAGATTAAGACAATGTAAAAGAATCTACATAGAGTCCCAAAGTAAAGGGATATTGGCAGATACTGTGATTGCCATTCTGGATCCACTAACAGCAGATGTACTTTGATTATATGTAATTTATTCCTGTAACTCAGAGTTCTGAATTAGACATCCTAGTGGCCATAGGATATCCGATTGAAGATTTTAAAAACGTAATCTGAAGACATACACTTAGCTTAAAGGATCATGTTGGAAGTATAATTTGAACATAGCCGTATGTTTTCCACATACACATAACCATGGCTGGAACAACCAATTTTTAGAGTATCAGAAACATATCAGTAAACAGGTTCATCATTATTTAGTATAATTTGTTTTAAAAGGTAGAAAACTTTTAAAGGGAGAAATTGTAGCATAATTCCAGTGCATAATCTTTATGGCAATGTAACCTATGCAGCAAATATAAAGGAGAGCGCACATACTTTCCAAATACAAACTTCAGGTAATGCAGGTTTTTCCAATCTTGGCCATTTTTAAAGATATATGGACTTCAGCTTCCAGAATTCTCTGAGTCCACACATCTTAAAGTTGCCAAGGTTGGGAAACCTTGAGATAATGAAGCAATGGACCAGCTCCACTGCATATGCAATTTTAAGAACAAATTATCAAATGAAGTCATTCTGGAGACACTTGTACAGCCAAATTAAATAATGTTTCTTACATATGAACTTAAAAATAGGATACTTCCAGCATGATCCTTGTGTCTCCTCTACTCAAAAGCAATGCTCAGTTGGCTAAACATGTATAGGACGATGCTGTTAATGGATAATAGCATCCTCTTCTTAAGATCTTGCCTGTCATTCTCCTCCTTTAGACATCATTCTAAATACGTAATGATGTAGCTGTAAAGCAGTTATCCAAATAAATAGTATCTGGATTTCTTTGATTAACTAGTTAATTCAGGGCTAGAATCTAAAATTCAAATGCTAAGGAATATTCTGTAAATATTCCTTTGGCCCTATGTTATGGTATTAACTGCAAATGTTCAAATGAAACAAGAAACATATTTATTTATGGCTGACAGATGCATGTGCCTTAGGTGGAATCATCCAGCACAGACTGAGTTAAACTAAAGTGATTCAAACCAACTTTCCCTTTTGTCAATATAAATTTGACTACCATCCTCTATTGATTTGTAAATTAAAAGGAATAAACGCTGGTTTAAAACTGTTGCAGCTTTACAATAAGGCCTTGAACCAGTTGCATCCAATCTGCACTGTTGTTTCTCTTCCTATAGAGGAAAGCCTTTAAAATGTTCCCATATAGAGTTGTCTGTGGATTAGGATGATGAGGGTCGGGCTTTCCAATACATTAGTGTGATGGAAGTGGCAGAACTGGACCACTGAAAAACAGAACTCATTCCTTTTGTATGTGCATTAGGCCCATTATACATGCGTGTGCCAAAGGAACTAAGTTTGCCATACAATGGTGCAATGCTAGTTTCAAAATATGGACAAAAAAGGATAGAGTTGTGCATGCTCACACAACATAGATTTTTAGGAAAGAAAGCATAACCGAGGTTAATTATAAAAATATGGAAACATTGAGCAAAGTTGCCTTCTCAGGCATTCTTTGAATGCCCCTCCTTTCTATTCCACTCTTTTCCCTAATGATAGAGTGGGATCATAAATTCAGTTTACAAACTACTTGGTTTCCATTTGTGATGACTAAGACATATTTGCTATATTTTGTTTCATTTTTAGTATGGAGAACTACTCATGTTTGCTTCTGGCACAGGTATAGCACCAATGCTTCCTCTTATTCAGTACATAACTGAAAATGAAGATGATGAAACTTTTGTAACTCTGGTAGGCTGTTTCAGAAGTTTTGAAAATATTTATATGAAAGCTCTTCTTCAAGAAAAGTCTCGGTTCTGGAACGTAAGGACGTTTTATGTATTAAGCCAGGTAAATACAATATTAGGAAATTGTCCCTCTATACTTTTGGGACAATGTGACAAACTCCTTCATTTTGTTATGGGCTTTACAAATTATAGATGGCTAATTCATGACAAGCCCATTCTCAGTGTAACTCTGTGTTATATCTACATTTTTGCCTTCCTACAAATATAAAATCTATGCATCTGTTATGGAATAAATAGGGCTTCTTGAGATCATGAACTACTTATTCTGTATTGACAACACTACAGGGCATATCTGAGTGACATTCTCAAGTAATTGTTCAAGAAGTCATCAAAATGTTCAGATTCCTGCTTTGATCATGTAGTTTGAAGGAAGAGTATGTTATTTGGGTGTAACCTGATAAAGCATCAGTCTTTCTTGTATGAATACATTCTCTTCAGATCAAGTTACATAGTAGCCAAGATCAGTACCTTCACATTGGCCGTAATCCAGCTAAAGTTATTTGTGAGTAATTTTAACTGGATTTGGACTATTGAATAGTTTGATGAAATAATTTAAAAGAGAATAGCAGGACTCTGTTTTAAAATAAAGTCTCCACTAATCTAATACTGTTAGGCAGATATGAGTATTTTTCTTAATGTTAGCTTCTAAAAATGCATTTGAAATCTTAATAATGTAGAATTCATCATATACTTTTGTGAATTTTGCAAATGTCTTACTTGTTTTGCCTTTTAGGAAGAGTCACTTAAAAATCTGCCATGGAGTTTTCAAGAGAGTACACATCTTGGTCGAATAAATGAAACCTTGATTAAGAATCTGGTGAACATGTGTAGAAGACAACCTTTTGTACTAGTATGTGGTTCAGTGACATTTAATGAAGATATAGAGAAGTGCTTGAAAGCAATTGGTTTTGAAAAGGAGTCATATTTTATATTTTAAATAATTTCAAAGTGGGTATCTCCAAATATTGTTAATGGACAAATCTGCTGAACTTTTTTGTAATTTTCTAAACATACATTTTCTGAACACTTCCATAAATTAACATACTTTCACAGATAATTTTATTGCTATAATTCAATTTGATGCAAGTTTTTCTTGACATATTTCTCTGCCTTTTGTGGGATTTCTGAGATTTGGTATGGTGCAATGTATATAGAACAGGTCAAGGATCAGAGTCATCATTTTGATTTTCCAGCTGTTGATCTGAGTTGGCTGAAACTCTTTCTCCATGCCAAGCTAAACCACATGCAAGAAGAAATATAAGAAATATAACTTTAGCTATGTTGTACAGCGGATGATACCTGAGCAGAACATTCTGCTGTGTAGCTATATCATCAGAGCTCTGCTTTATCAGCATCTTCTGAAAAATGATTAAAAATTTTGAAGGACATGTTGTGAATATTGCCCTAGTACAATATACCTTTTCTATATCTACATGCATACACTCTACACTGCTTTAAGAATCACATTAACTGGAACCAGTGGATTCTTAAAAGCAACTGCATATATGTGAGCCAGTTTGGTCTAGTGGTTAAGGCAACAGGCTAGAAACTTGGAGGTTATGAGTTCTAGTCTAGTCCATGAAAGCCAGCTGGGTGACCTTGGGCCAGTTACTCTCTGTAAGCCAAACTTATCTCACAGGGTTGTTGTAAGGAAAATAGGAGGAGGAAGATTTATTAAATATGTTTGCTACCTTGGGTTAATTGTAAAAATGATTAAGATACAAATTATACAGTATACACACACATACATACTAAATTGGCATACAAGAAAGACCAAATGAAGAATAGAAAAGACACGTGGCAAGGCAAAGCATTACTTGGCCAGTATATTAAAAAAACTAGAAGGCAAAGCAGATAATAAGACCTAGCAATGGCTAAGAGCAGGAAAATTGAAGAAAGAAACAGAAGGGCTAATTCTGACTGCACACAACAGATAGCAAATGCCACCTCTGCAAGGAAGCTGAAGAAACAGCTACTGCAAGAAGATGGCACAGACTAACTACAAACAATGGCATGATAAAGTTAAAACAATGTTGCACTATTGCACAATCTGCAAGAAATATCATTTGCCTCCAAGTAAGAACTGGTGGGGATCATAAAATAGAAAAATTAATAGAAAATGAAGAAGTTGAATTGCTCTAGGATTTTAGAATTCAAACAGGTATGTGCCACGTAACACTACAGATTTAACAATTGTTAAGACAGATGAAAAAGTCTGGATAGTGGACATGGCAATACCTCAAGACAGCAGAATAGAAAAAGAACTGGAGAATATCACATACAAAAACCTGCAAATAGAAATACAACAACTGTGGCAAAAGAAAGCACAGGTAGTGCTTATAATAATAGTATTAGGGCCTTGGGTGTAATCCCAAAACATCTGGAACACCACTTAAGCCCTATATATATATATATATGAAAGCCTGAAAAAGTGCAGGGTGCTTTGATGGATGAAAGAAATGCTGTGCATGTACAAAGTTGAAACGCATTTCTACTCATTCTTGAAGCATGCACAATATTTAGGTACAAGAAAGTGCATCAACGTGAATATAAAAGTTTTTATTAAATTTCCGTGCCGCCAGTCTCACAAAGGGAGACTCTTGGGGGCTTTAAACTACTTGTTCTCTCTTCAAATTATATTTTATTTCTACTATTTTAAAGGCACCACATTTGTGAAACCTCCCTCTAACAATTATAGTAATCATTGTCGGAATAAAGTATTAGAGAAAAATAATGAATAAAGTTGCTTTTTTTCTCATTGTAAGTCTTCAAATCATAGTGGTTATGGTTTGTTCTAGTTTGTTTTTGTTTTTATATTATGGAGTACTGAATTCAATAAAATAATAACTGATGACAATAGCATCACATTTTAGTACTAACTTTTACTGAATCTATTAGCACCCTTTCAAGCTCAGGTAACAAAATCTGTAATACAATAAGAGACTGAAACAGTTTTATTTCATAAGGCCTACATTTGACTGTTTTAGGGGGAGCAAGTATATTGATCTGTAAACCAAGGAAACCTGACATTTTAGCCTAATGGAAAGTTGCATTGAATTTTGTTTCAGTCGTGGAAACTGCTTTGCGAATGGAAAATGCCCCAACCTCAGTGAAGTTATACTTTTCCCAGAAGCAATAAAATCTATACAATTTTGTTTCCAAATAGAGAGAGGTTAGGAAAATCTGCTTTGCACATAAGTTTCAACTTCAGTCTGTCATATCTTTATTTAGCCTAATCTTAACAGGTAGAGCAGTGATCTGACTCAAGATAATGCAGAGCCTCATCTTTGTCTATGTAATACTATGTAATGTATATATTGCATATGAGGCTATGGTTTTGGCTGGGAAAAATTTATAGTGAAATATACAGCCAACAGGAAGTGATGGATATTACAAAAAAAAGCAATCTTTACCATGCTAAGAAAGATAGGACATCACTGCTGGCATTTGCTCTTACAGCACTAAAATGCATTGGTGCTATGTGACAATGTCTTCAAATAATGTGCATATATTATATCCAAATAATTTCAGGAGCATAAGAAACATTTAGAAAATCAGCAGATGAAAAGCTGATGATAAAATTTCTATAGGATTGAATGGATGTGGAATCACAGGAGATGGAAACCTGACCCAAACCTGAACTACACGTATTCCCATCTCCCCATTTTTAGATAGTAGTGAGGAAGAGTTACTAGATATCCAACAACATAATTCACCTTTCAATCTAGGAATAATGGAAAGAAAAAATAAATTATCCTTCCTTTTTCTACAGCAAGGGTTTGAAATTTGCAACTATTATTCTTTCCTATTATTTGGAAAGCATGAACAACAAAAGGATCCGTATCCAGAAGTTTTTAGGCTGAAGATGCAGTCCAGTTGCATTTTCTATGAATGCTATGTAAAGTCTAGTGCCTGCCTAAAAAATCTAACGTGTGTTACCACATTGCCTTTATTGATCAACTTTGGGAACTATGAAAAGGAATGTGTAAAGAAGAAGAGATTGCAGATCTTACATGATAATGCGTGTGCCATCCAGTGAAAATGTGGGAACTCTAGAAACATTTCCATCTATTCATCTAAACGCACATAGTTTGTGTCATGTGAACTGTGGATAATTTAGCCTTCCCTCTTCACATAAGGCAATTCCGCAATGCAGCCTGAGCTGCTTGCTTTATGCTCCTCCCAGTTGTTGCTTAAATCAAATTAGAAAATCTACTCTGGGTTGCACTGAGCCCACCAAAATTCCCAAGGCTGCTACTTGCTAACATTTGAAGAAGCAGTCGATCCCATCAAGATCAACGACTTATTATCTGTGCAGAAACTTGCACATTTGGACCATGCGAAGCATTCAAAGGAAATACTTTGCAGTGGAGCACACAGATTGAATGGGTACAAGTGTTTATTTCCTCAAGCAAACATTCAGACTTGAACCAGGGATATTATTTAACTGTTTCAGTCCAGATCATGCAAATGAGTTGCTCAATTCCTCTCCTTCCTCCGAGGAAGAAACAAAGGCTCAGGGGCCTCTGGTAAAGGAGATACCTCAGGATGAAGTCTTTCAGCCACCACACTACTGGCCTCTGAACTTTCTTTACCCTTAAGACTGATTCATCCACAGCCATGGTCCCCATTAACACCTACATCGGTGTCACTCAGGAGCCAGGGTAGCCCCATTCCTAACTATGCATGATGTAGGATAAGAGTCCAGCAAGTGCTGATGAGGAAGAGCTGGGTCTGGGGTGGTCAGAATCAGGAGGTGCAGAGATAGGATGGGAAGAACTAGGGTGGGAGTGAAATGTGGCTGGCTAGGAAAGCGGCATGCAAGCAAGAACCAATTCTAAGCTATTGGGGTTTGCTTTAGAGGAAACATGCCATTTTGGGTTCACACAAATGAGGTGTAGTATTTAAGATATTAGCAGTGGGAAGACAGTTTTGAATCCTCTCTTAAGACTGAGAGCGAACTGGGTAACCTTGGGCTGATCACTCCCTCTCAGCTCTAATCAGTATCAGGCTCTGCAACAAATTGGCTGAAAAATGAAACTCCTCTTGAAAGCAGGGTGGTTGAATCATGCAAAGCAAGTGAGCCCTGCAGTTAAGTGCGGCACACACTAAGAACAAAAAACGGGTCGTGGTCAAGTTTTCATGTGTCCTCCAAACGAAATGGAAAAAAACAATGTGATGATGGCTGATACCATTTAATGAAAGGAAGTTGGAAAAGCTAAAACTATGCCAAGGCAAACCATTTATGATCCATAACACGACTAACATAGTCCATGTGCCACCAATTATCTTAAGGGACAGGAAAAGAAGACGTATATAGGGTGTGAAGCCAGCAGACTAATAGGTGCCGCAAGACTCCAGAACTGAGTTTAAAGAACTCAAGTGCTTATTCGGATTGTGCGGGGAAGAGAGGACAAGTTTGTAGATCCTTGTGGAATATCAATACACTACTTGGGACCTACATTGAGTGATAAAATCAGGAGTCTTTAACCTTTTTGTGCCATGTTGTCAGGTCTTCCAGTAGAAACGTCAGGAAATGGAATTTACAAGAAAGATTGAAATTCTGCTTTATTGGTAAAGGCTATGATAACAGAATCTTGAAAGCAGGGCAGTGATTCCACTTTCCTTCCTCTTTACCAAAGAAAATTAAGGTGGGGCTACTTTAAGTTTCTTTCCACACTGTCTTGTTTTGCCAGGCTAAGTTCATGTTTTGCGAATGTAGGTGCTGCAGTTCTCTATGCAGGAACCGCTTTGGAAGTTTGGTCAAACTTATAGACCCCTTCTCAGAAAAAGATATTTAAATGCATAAAATAAAATACATGAATTTAGATTGCATTATAAAAGAAATCAATTATGCTCAAATACAAGTATCATATTATTTTAAAAATAGAGATGCACATGCTTTGTTATTAAATAAAGTTATTTATTAAAGACGGTACACTTTTTTAGGGTATCACTTTAGAAAGTGAGATTTACTGAAGTGAACAAACACTTTTGAAGACTAGAGGCCGTGAATAACTTTGTTATATATTATTAAATTAAAAACTAGAATTTTTGTTGTTCTAGGGAAAATACAGTTGTAATGTTTTTCTCATCCAAGTTCACTCTCCCTCTGACATCCCCAAGTGAAAGAGCCTTGCATTAGAGAAACTAACCACTTCAATTACAGCCTCATGGGCTCCTGAAAAAGACCAGCTTTCTGGACCACTAAACCTCTTTGAAGCATGCCAAGCTTTGCTTGTTACTGACATCTATCAATTCACAGGGCAACTCTCACTCCCGTAAACATAGTTCAGCAGATCAGAATAAGGAAGTCTGAATTATTTTCCGGCTTTCAGATGGTTGCAGAAGACTGAAGAAATGCATTTGGAAGGCATATTTGGTGTAAATCCTACTTCTTGAAGGACTGGAGTAGATTTTGTCTAAGTAACAGAAGTATCTTACCCTCCTTCCCATCCATCCACCCACCCATCATTTTCACTATTAATTTCTCAGATCCCAAGAAGCCGATCCCAAAGCAGAGAGCCCAGAGGAGGACCCTTGCTGGTTCTCCCTTCTCTTCCCCTCCCTCTCTGTCTACTGACTGACAAATGGCAGTTCCCCCATTTAAGACACAGTTTGTGCAGCACAGGCACCAGGTCACCAGAGGGTGAAATGTGTCACAAGGCTGAAATACGACGTCTCCTGGGTTCAGGTCACAGCTGGTGTGTCTGTGCAGTCGGCATGCCCCCTCTCCTGGCTGATCAAACCCACTGTGTCTCTTGTGCTGGAGACACAAAGCAAAAAAAAAACCATGCTGCTCCAAAGGGGGGTATTGCAGGGCAGAGGCAAAGGACAAAGCAGAACTCAGATCAAGCCAAGTAATACTTCTAGACCAGCAACTGCTTGTTTACGACGGAGGGTAAATCTGCCTCTTGAGTTTCTTTTCCCATTACTCAGACCTGCAAAATAAATGCAAGGTGTGACGCTTTCTAGTTGAAACTGATATCAGGTGAAGTTAGAAAAGGCTTCTAGTTGCCTAGTCCTGGCTAAGACCTCCTCGGCGTCAGAGGTGGAGAACACAGAGCTTGTGCAAAGCCTCCCCTCTGAAATATCAGACTGAGCAAGGAGTCCTGGGTGCAGCACAGCCCTTCTCTCCTCAGTTTGGGGCCCTGAAAGTGCTTCACCAGAGTAGATCGTCCTACCATGTGTGCAGTCCAGTGCAGGCTGAGCTTGGATGGAGTCTTTTGCTGCTCTCAGGAAGATGGCAGATAAATGCTGAAAACGATATTTGTTGCAGTCCTTTTTAAAGCCTGAATAATGCTTCAGCTATTCACTCGGTCTCTTGAATGATGGCCAGTGCCTTGTCTGTTCCTTGCACCTGCTTCACTAGGATCTGGTACTGTCTTTGCTGTTTTCACCCTGGTTTATCCATTCTCTTAGCTGCTTGAATGCAGCTTGCCTAGGCTCTTGGCCAAGATGCTTCTTTCAATGTTGGAGTCAAAGGGACCAGAGAGCAATGGTCCTGGCGATGCTGCCCAAGCATAATGAAAAGAAAGTCTATGTTTCAGTGTAAATGCTGAGACTCAGTTTACAGCACCAAACCTGGGAATTGTTTGACTTTTGATTCGCAAAAGGTGATTCGGCATCTGCTTCTAAGTATATATTACTGGAGTTTAAATGTTAGTATTTCTAGAAACACATTGAACAATGCAATACATGCAAATGGATTTCTGAGTTAAGTTTTGGCTGAATCAGTTTTGTAATCTTTATTCTAATATCAGATTTGCAGGACATCTAGTAATTAAAAAATAGATAAAATTATAGGCATCAGTAAAGTACTAAGCCTAATTGAAGAAAACATCATAAGAGGATCCTTCAAATTAAAAACCATTTTGGCTTCAAGCAGTCAAAGGATTTCTGAAAGGCACTGTATTTACTGGCAAGTAAATTGACAGAGTTTGAGCAAATATCTAAGATTTACAGTACTTAGTACTCACTATGTGGACAGTTACACAGGTTTATGACCAATCCAGGAAGTCCTGGGGAAGAATTCAATACTCTTCAGAAAACCCAATGCTATGCAAATATGCTGGGATTTAATTTAATTTTAAATTTTAAAAAGACAAGACCTTACTTTATCACTTAACAAAAATCAAAACCCCCATCTGTCCCCTTATGGATTTTTTGGGGGAAAGGGAGGAAAAGACAGAAGTCAGCCAAATTTATTTTTGTTCTGACTAACCTAATCTCTATAGGAATCACCAAGGATATCATGTAGTAACACATCATCTTCATTTAAGCAGGGTAAAGTTATTTTAAAATTCTGGCTCCAGATCAGAAAAGGGCAACATTTGAGGGGCTGGGCAAGCACTTTTTGGGGGAGGGATGTTGCAGGGCATGAAGTGATTTGGCAAAATAGGTAGGACAG
>JANHZU010004225.1:39144-54635 GCA_032468055.1 Acrochordus granulatus
GAACCTGGCTCTCCCATTCCTAATCCAGGACTGATACTCTTATGGCATGAGCCATCTCACCCAATGACATTCACAGGCTGTTGTTGCACAGTGTCATGTCACAAGCTTTGGGACATACTTGCATTGTAACACCACAGCTTTTTTGTCATCTTGGCCCCCCAACCTTGTATCCTCCCCCTGAAGATGCAACTATATTCAGCCACAAACAACTCCTATGGGTATGCAACACTCAAGACGGGAGAAAAAAAAACTGTTTAGAAAGTCCAGTTATTTGGTGTCTTTCAAACAACACTTCTTTCCTGGATCAACAACATATCTTACGACGCTTTAAAATGAACGCAAATTTGTGCAGAACCAAATGCCTCTCTTCATTTTCCTAAGAGTTCCAGCTGAAGTCTTCTGTTGAAGACAAAAGATTCTCAACATCTTTTCAAAAGCTTCCCATGCACAGTGCTGAACACAGTTAGGAGATTTGCTTGTGGGAGAAAAGTCTGGTCATCAAAAGAGGGTTTGGTGAATGCTACCTCCCTTTTTGAGAGGTGAGATAGGGGGCCTCTCCCCTCAGAGTTTCCCCCCCCCAGAGAGGGGTGCAGCCTTGCTGGATTCGGGGAACAAATTAAAGCTATTTCCTTCAAGGGCATATAGGGTTGGTTGAAAAAGTCAAGATGGCAGCGGTGAAGGTGTAATTGAAGCTCTGTTTTTATGTGCACATTTATTTATTTATATCCCAACTTTATTATTTTTATAAATCGCTTGAGGCAATAAACACACACAATATAGTACTTCCTCCTCCTCCAATTTTCCTCAAAACGACAATGCTGTGAGGTGGTTTGGACTGAAAGAGAGCAACTGGCTCCAAGTCACCCAGTTGGCTTTCATGTCTAAAGCGGGACTAGAACTCACAGTCTCCTGGCTTACTAGCCTGAGTACCTTAACCACAACGCCAAACTACACACACATAAAAAACAGGCAGAGGTTCATCTGTATCATCGTGGTCACCATCCTGACTTTTTTGACCATACCCTCTTGGGATTCAAAATTTGCACATTCTTTCAATGTCAACTGACTGGGAACCCCTTGAATTTTTTTATGGGATTTTATCTTTACAGTCTGTGGTTAACGACTGTTTCTGAAATTGCTCTGATTTCATTATTTATTATATTATTCTGTTTGCTGTGTTATGCCACTTGGCAGGCTTTGTGATAGGAGTGCTGGAGAACAAAACAAAATGAAATAAAATTAAAATAAATATTGAGAGCCTCCAACGGAAATGACTTTGGAAGGGGAAAGAGACAAAGTTGTGGAGGAGGAAAGATTTATTGATAGTAATTAATCTTGGTAGCTTAATGGCATCTCTATGTTTTTGTCCAAATTTATTTTTTAATGAGGTGCCAGACATATTGACAGGGATAGAGGTAATTATCCTGCTCTGCTCTGGCTTCTTAAAGGCATTTGGTCAGCCCCAATGGAAGTTAGATGGTTGTCCTACACTTGGGGCAGAAAGGAAGTCCTTACAATCTTAACCAAAAAAGGCAGGGAACAAATTTCTGCTTTTCCAAGAAGCAGAAAGCAGACATTCCCTTGATCATTACACTCTTATTATTTTTTTGGCAGAATGGAAGTTGTGCGCCATAGCATTCTTCTGGGATTATTTTTGTAAATTTCTCATCTGACCTTCAGACCCTGGAAATTCCTCTTGGTCTCCTATCTAAGAATTAATCCCATTTGACCCTCCTTAGCCTTTTCTAGGTTGGCCAAGCTCAGCAAGGTGCTGCCACCTGATCAGGGGCTTCCCCACTGAAAAGGTTTCAGTAGTAAAAGGTAAAAATTAAATGTTTCCCCTGCCAGTCGTGGCCTACTGGGGTGAACTCCCGTTGTTTGCCTAGCTCCTGCCCTGCCAACCTAGCAGTTCGAAAGCATGTAAAAATGCAAGTAGATAAGTAGGTACCACTTTGGTGGGAAGGTAACAGCGTTCCATGCACCTTGGCATATAGTCATGCCGGCCACATGACCACAGAAGCATTTTCGGACAATGCTGGCTCTTTGGCTATGAAACGGAGATGAGCAATGCCCCCTAGAGTTGGCCATGACTGTCAGGGGAAACCTATGTCAGTTAGTAGAACATGCATATTGTTAACAAGGACTCTGGAAATGGGGGAGACCAGTGCTGGTCAGGTGCTTTGCGAGAGAAATAAGACAGCTTTGTGCTACTCTGATGGGATTATAGAATCTTGGAAACAGCAAATGGAATTTTGAATTCTCATTTATAAATTAATTAACATTAAGGCAATTCTCCTTGTACTTTCTTATTTGATTTTTTGCTTTCTGAACGAAGCATGACCACATCCATCTTGCTGCAAACTTTTAAATTTTGCAGACTGAATTTAGACAGTTGCAAAAGGTGGAATTCTGTTGAAAGAATGGGATGAGCTGCTAAGAAGGCAGATCACCGCATTTATCAAGGGCTGCAGATTTTAAGATGCAGAGATTTTGAAATAGTACATTGACCTTTTAGCTTCTGAAATGCCACAGATGTTTCCAAATGGGAACGGTTATGAATACAGAGGAATGGAAAAGATTCGCCACACACGT
The DNA here is from genome assembly GCA_032468055.1 of Acrochordus granulatus. Taxonomy (NCBI): domain Eukaryota; kingdom Metazoa; phylum Chordata; class Lepidosauria; order Squamata; family Acrochordidae; genus Acrochordus; species Acrochordus granulatus. The sequence continues at coordinate 41,737 of JANHZU010004225.1, forward strand.
ACACAAACATACATATGCCAACCTAATTATTTGCAGGCTGTTGTCTAAAGGTAGAGGAAGGAGGAATCTCCAGTGAGAAGCCTGAGGACAAATTTGAAGCAGACTGTAGAACTGTTTGTCAATTATGTTTAGGCAACTCAGAGCTATCTGAATTTACACCATGGTTGTTTCTGCAGATTTAGAAGCCAAGATTGTAGCCAGTTCTTTTTAAAAAACGGGTTGGTTCAGCCTTAGCAAACATGGTTCTCACCAGACAGGTTGAGAATACAGTTCCCATGAACCACAGCCACCTTACTTAGGATGGGCTTGGGAGATAAGTTGTTGTTTTACACATCTGAAGAGCATGGTTTAAGCTGGCTGCAATCTTGCACCATGTAATCTTGGGATAATGTTCATTACATGACATATGCCAGAATGAGGACCATTGGAAGAGCATGGTTGGATCAGGCCAAGAACCCAGCAATCTAGTATTTGGTAGCACATGTTAGTCAAGAAAATGTAGAAAAGTGGTTGTCCTCTTCTACAACCAGCTGGTATTTTAAATTTGTACCCTGTGATTCAAGAGATGGAAAACCACTGGTAAGGCCAGATTCTTTTAAAATGATTTAAATTGGAGATTGTTACCACATCTGATGGCATGAAACTCTATAATTTAAATATTGTGTAAAGAAGTAGAGGTAGTCCTCAACTTAAAACTAATTGTTTACTGACCAAAGTTACAATGGCATTAAAAACAGTAACTTATAATCAGGCCATGATCATCACAGCATCCCCACAGTCATGGAATCAAAATTCAGGCCCTTGGCAACCAGCTGAATTTATGACAATTACAGCATCCCAGCGTTATATGATTGCCATTTGCAACCTTCCTAGCCAGTTTCCAACAAGCAGAATCAATGGGAGAATCCAGATTGGCTTAACAATCACGTGATTCACTTAACAACTGTCACGATTTGCTTAACCATGACAAAAAAAGGTTGTGAAATCAGATGTAATTCACTTAACAACTGCCTTGCTTAACAACTGAAATTTTGCTCCCAATTGTGGTTGTAAATTGAGGACTACCCATATTGTACTGGTTTTTTTACCAACCCTGAGAAATTTCTTCCTGGGAGTTCATAAGGGGCATGAAAAACATCAAGAAATTAACCATAACCAAGTAATCCAATTCCCATCCCTTTTAAACAAAAAGGTTTGGCCAGCACATTCACAGCTATCATCTTGATTTTTCTGAAATCTTTTCCAGGTGCCCTGGGGATTCCAGGTATCTATAGGACCATCTCCGCTGAGAGCATCTGTTCATCCAGCGAAACTGACTCGGTAATACATGCTGTAGAGACCAACATCTCAACTTCTGGAAGTGTTGGCATGAGGGACCCTAAGGCTGAGCCTTGCCTGTGGTAACCACCATTCTCTGGAATTGAAGGTCTGACTGGCAAAAATGATGGTGGTTGACTACCTCTTGATTCATGCTTTATGTTCTGGTTTCTGGGAACTGAAAGTCAAAGAGGAACTCCACCTCCCATTCAGACTTGCAAGCTTCCTAAATGTATTTTTTTGGCCACAGCATGGCACAAAATACTGGATGGATGCCCTGATCTAGGAGGAACTTTCTTAGCTTGTAATAAACTTCTACACTCTCTTCCAAGTTCACTCCATAAAATAGAGACCTCACAGAAGATGCCTTCATCTCCTCACTCCGAAATGCCTTTGATCCTTCTAATCTCTGTGCTGCTTAAGAAGTCCTAACTATACTGTGCTACTTTTACAGCTTATTTTAATGAATATGTATTTTACTAAATGTATATAATATGCATATTTTAATGAACTATTATTTGAACTGTTATTATTTGGAATTTGCAACTCATAGCCTGTACTTTCTTCTCTGCTTCTTCTCTTTGTTCTGCTTTCTAGATTATAAACCCCTAGCAGATATAAGCAACTTTCCTAGAAACTGTCAAACAAAATCATTATAATAATAATCACAGTAATAAAAGATTCAAGGAAATCACAAATCCTGGAAGAACAGGCCTCCAGGCAGTCTCATGCCATTTTAGCCAGATATCCCCAAAGGAGAAGAAAGGGGCAACTCAAAATAAGGACAGGTTAATCGAGAAATGAAAATATACAACCAAATTTTCAATCAGGGACATATAGCCTGAAGCTCTGGAAGATCATAAACCCTCAGAAGTTGTTATAAAACTGTGAAAGATGGGGCAATTATTCACTATATTACTGAAAAGGAATCATATTACAATAATTATAATTAACTGGAAATTACATCAGCTTTCATTTTCCATTTTTTTCCCATCATGTCATTTAGTCCAATATTTGGAAAGTACTGCACAAGTAGTTCTCGACTTACGACCACAATTGGGACCAGAATTTCCATTATTAAACAAGGCAGTTGTTAAGTGAGTTAAGCCTGATTTTACACGCTTTTATGCCACAGTTGTTAAGCAGTTTTTAAGTAAATGACTGTTATATTTCATGGATTACATAAACACTTAAAGTAAATAAATGTAGAAAGAGTAATTGTCCATACATAATCTGCATCTGAAGCAAATGCTGAAGTAAAACAAGTGGTTGCAAAGCAAATGCAGCTTCTCCCACTGACTGTACTTGTGAGAAGTTAGCGGGGAAGGTTGCAAATGATAATAGAACGGCCCACATAACACCTTTATTCTGCGAGCTGCATTGGGTGCCAGTCTGCTTCCGGGTGCAATTCAAGGTGTTGGCCCCAAGCCCTTCGTGGCGTGGGACCGCGTTATCTGAGGAGCCGTCTCACCCAATGGGGATGTCCCACGCCACCAGATCCAGCAGAAGAGGCCTCCTCCGGATCCCGTCAGCCAAGGAGTTTCGGCTGACGGGTCAAAAAGAAGAGCCTTTTCGGCGGTGGCTCCTGCCCCCAGAGGTGAGGTCCATGCCCATCTTTATGACCTTCCGGAAGAGCCTTAAGACCTGGCTCTGCCAGCTGGCGTGGGGCTCCGGCGGGGCACATCATCTTGGAGGTGGTTGGTGTACATTTTTTATCTCCCTGGTTGGTCCGGTTGGTTTATTTTAAAGGTTTTTAGCTGTTTTTAATTCTGTTTTTATTATGTGTTTTATTGTAAGTGCCAAGAGTTGCTTTGAATTTGGCAGCATATGCATTAGATAGATAGATAGATAGACAGACAGACAGACAGACAGACAGATAGACAGACAGACAGACAGATAGACAGACAGACAGACAGACAGACTTGAACAAGTTGCTTCAGATGCAGCTTATGTATGGACAATTACTATTTCTACATTTATTTACTTTCAATGTTTATGTAATCCATGAAATATAACAGCCATTTACGGTATTGAAATTGTTGTATAAAAAACCTCAAATTATTTTATATACATATACACAATCGTTCTCTTTCACTTTCCCTTTTTATTCTTTAAAAAGGCAATCGATATAGCAGATAGATACTGGTATAGATGTACAAATTCAGATTCAGATGTATAATTATAGACTGGGCATGCAACAACAACAGTTCCTTATTACACTTTTTCAGCTGAAGGAAGGCCAGTACAGTGTGGCGGTGATTCAGTGCTGAGACCTAAAGGAGCCAGAACATGACTGTCCCCTACAGTTTCAAATCTTTGGATTTTATATGATGAATCTCTAGAAACCTTAATGCTTCTACAGTGCTTTTTTCTTTTAAATGGAAATCGTAGCGGCTGAAATTCAGTGATTTCTAACCTTATTTCATAGCGTAGTTTTGGGAAGACACTAATGGCAAAAATGGGACAAAGGAGCTACATATGGTTTGGGGCTTTCCAGCTACCCACCCTGACGTAAATGATCCTAGAAGTTTAATCCAGTTCTGCAATTTTGTGATTATAATGATTCACATGCACTCCACTGGGTGACTTGGCAATGATGCTATAAACCTTCCCACGAAGTTAAAAATAGCCCACAAATATTAATGGAACAATGTCCATCTAGGTCATGGCTGCCAGCTTCACAAGGGAACAGCATGTGTTTTTGCTTCAGCTGCTAAATGGAGAGTAAAGAGTCCCCCTCTTCCCCCAAAAGGGCCAGCATCATAAATCACTGAGATTGGCCATTGTAAAGAGATTGGGCCTTTCCTCCCTTATCCCTCTGTGCAGCACAAACAGGAGCTGGCAAACTCTGCTTTCTGCCACATCCACATGTGCATGGAGTCACGCCATTTAGTCCCGCCTGAGGCCTGAAAGCCGGCTAGGTGACCTTGGGCCAATCACCTGGTGACAGTGAGTTCTAGTCCCGCCTGAGGCCTGAAAGCCAGCTAGGTGACCTTGGGCCGGTCACTCTCAGCCCAACCCACCTCATAGGGTTGTTGTGGTGGGAAAAACAGGGGAAAGAAGGAATATTAAGTACGTTCGCTCCCTCAAGTTATTTATAAAACTCATAAAAGGGGATTGTTTTTAAATCTAAAAAATCATCCTTCACGGTGGCAGGGCACTGCCATTTAACAGGAGGGGCAAAAGGCCGGCGTGTCCTTGTGATCCAAGCCTCGCCCCTTTGTCCGTGGCACACGTGAAAGGGATGTGCTTGGGTCTGACGCAGCACTGGCTGTTTGACACCCGAGCCCAGCCCAAGAGGCACAGCTGTGCTGATGCTAAAGTAGGCTCTCTTTTTTTCTAGATCTTTTTTCCAGAGTCACCTTTTGGTGAGATGGGCAGCCACATAACTCTAATAATTAAACAAATAAATAAATGCCATTTATTTATTATTTACGGACAACCGGCAAGTGTGTAAAATCTGTTAGGCTTCGTCATCCACGACCTCAGAAGGAACTCGAGAGAATCGCATCCCTTTAAAAAGAGGCAACAAGTTCGAGAGAGGGATTAGTACATTCCAGAATGGAAAATTTTGTGGCTAGTGTACTTTTCTGCTGGCTCTGGGACGGCTGGAAAGTGGTTGGGCTAGCAGTGGGGAAAAGTTTATCTACTCTGTGGCCTTTTCATTTGCTTCACAACCGTCTGCTTCCCTCCAGCCTGTTCTTTCAGATCCAGATTTTTCTAGAAAAATGAAAATGAGGCGAGGCGAAATGAAACTCTGGAAAACTTCTCCCAGGAATCCCTAAACTGACATTTTTACCATTAGAATCTGACTTCTGGGAATTCAGGACTGTTTGATGCTGGGACTACACAGCATGTACATGTGTTGCACATGTGTTGCACCCCTACTGGAAAATGTATTTTAGCAAGCACAGTACTGTTTGCACAGTACATCTATCCAGAGATGCGGCATTTTCGTGGGGGGATGGGGTGTGGAGGCTAGCGCCAGTCAAGCTTTTAAGAGCATGTTGGAGGCCGCACATGAAAAATGAGTGAGATCAGCATGAAATCTAAATCTGAATTCTTGCCATCTAAATGGAATTAAAATTACATTTTAATTAAATTCATTAATATAATTGTTCTCCATATTTGTTATACTTCTGCTCCATTAAAATGATAATTTGGCGGCGGAGGTTAGAGGTGATCTGAGATTGCAGCAAGGGATTTTAAGCAGAGACTACGTGCAATGGTTTTGTAATGTGTGGTCTGCGCAGTGACGTGTGGTGTTCGAGAGATAAAGACTGAAGTTTTTCTAAACCTTATCCAGAGATGCTGGCTGCTGAAAGGGAGATTTCTTGCATCCAACTACAAAAATATATTCTTTCCTCTACATACAAAGTAAGATTCCAGTCTTTATGGTTCTATATAAAGGATTGCTTTAAACAGGGGAATAGGAAACCGTCTCCTCCTCCTCGTCTTCCTTCTCTTCCTCCATACTTTTTCCAGAGTCACCACCACTAAAAGTTTCTCGCTCAGCTTGCAGATGCCACACGCTGACCCTTCTGTGAAGTACCTCCAGCTCAAATTTTAATGGAGGGGTTTGTAGCCACTTTGGTCCCAGTATTTCTCCACTGTAGAGTACGCTAAAAATGTAATACCCTAGACAGGAGCTTAACTAACAACCAGAGACCAATCGCTCTTGGTCTCTCGTTGTTAGTCGACTAGTTGTTAAACATGGGCCTGAAGACTGATGGCTTGAAGATGTTTTTACATTCCAAGTACTGGTTGTAACTTTTAAATCACGTGCACACAGTTAGTGGCATGTGGAATGATGTAAGATTTCCTCTTCTCCCTTGGCTGATTTTCTATACATTAAACTTAAGTCTGGGAAGGTAGGAAATTGTAGATGTGAAAGGTTTATTCTAATATACCTATTTGTCACTGCTTGGACAACATTAACTTTCCTTCTTGTGGCCAACCACAGCCCTTCCAACACAATCTATAATTCACATCTGCAGCTCTTGATCAAAAGAAGTTGGATATCATATTTTAAAGCCCTGCATCTTATTGAGGATAGAACCAGATTGGAATAGATCAAGGGCAGCTATAGAAACTGAATGAATATATATGGTGGTTCAGTGGCAAACTATGTTTGCACAAAATATATTACCTGTGCACTGAGTTAGCCCATTTTCTGAGCGAAAATGCAGTATATAGAACTAGAATGAATCATAAACTCATCAAGGGGGTAGATTTCTTCAATACATAATGCTACAAAATATTAACCAAGGTTAAAACTAATCAGCTTCAGAAGGCTGTGCACATGTAGTGGGCAGTATTCCAAATAGTCTGACTCAGCATGGTCTGTGAACTTAGCCACTATGTTAAAAAAAATAGTTAATTCTAGACAATCCTCTCTTCCAGACTGAATCAAAGTGGCTGGCCCGATGCATCTCAAGAACATTGGGTTGATGGAGGCTGCTTTAAGGAAACATTTAGGTGCGATTCCCCCCCACCACAAAAAATTCTAGCTGCTTCTCAGGATAAAACAAGACTCCAGAAAAGGCCAGTTCCCCACAAAAATGCCCTACAGCTGTCTATTTGGAGAAGTCGCAGACAGATCTTGGAATCCTCCTGATCAAAAACGTGGCCTCCAAAGAGCTTCCAGCGATGTTCTGGATCAGAGGCCAAGCCAAGGTTTATCAGAGTTTCATGGCCTTCCTTCCAGCACGACCAACTTCATCTGCCGCTCATGGCAAAAGAATTTCAGCAGAGTCCCTTCTGAGAAATGCTCCCTCCTAATAAGCTCACAGGCAGATGATTGCGTAAAAGAAGCCAGGAGTGGCTAATAAACCAAGCGAGGAGTGTTCGGAGAAGATCTGCTTTGCCCTTTCCCACCCAGTCCTGTATCCCATGCACCATAGAAACAGTTAGATGGAAAGAGAGACCCCCCCAAAAAACAACAACCCATCCTCTGCCCTTTCTGTATTTGCTGAACGTAAGGAATTTGTGGTTTCCCTTTGCAAACAGACCGCCCTGGGTTGGGAACAAAACTCAGCAGTGACCTTGTAATGCAGCTACCGAAAAAGCTTAAAATTACTCCCCTTCCCCAAAAATAATTAATCTCACGGCCTTTGCAGGCTCCGTCTTTGATTCAGCTAGAAGGTTCTTTGCCCCCACTGACGCCTGTTGAAAAATTACAGTGGATAATTTCTAGCTGAATATGCATCCAGCATGCTACTTGATTCCTAGGGCATACACCATTCAGTTCAGCGAACAAAAAATATTGCTTGAGGTTCATTTATTAGAGATCAGCAAACATCAGAAACGGCGCAAAACTGGGCAAAAGCCATGAGTTTATAAAGTCTAAGGGAACCAAGTGAGATCAAGAGCAAAATCAAGCAAGAGCCGAAAAGAATCGGCTGCAGCAGAAATAATGAAAAACTGGACTTAAGGTGAACGATATCATAGAAACAGTTAAAGCTTTTAACAATACTGAGGATTAGATGAGATGTGGTAGAACATTTTTTTCCATATAAAACCGGAAGATCCTTTCCAACTTCCTCCTCCTGTGGCTTGCCATCCAGCAGCTCATAGATGGGGACAGATTGCCAGAGAAACTTAAATGATTGAGATTTAACAGGTGGTGACAGAAATGACTCCCATAAAAAGAGCCTTGATGGATCGGGGTCATGGAACCAATTAATCCGCACAACGGCCATGTGTGTTGCTTCTTGGAAATCAGCAAGTAAATTTGAAGGCAACAGATTTCTTCTCCTGCTGGTTTCCTTCCTTCAGGAATTGATACAGGTAGGTAGACTGCCTCTGAACCTGGAGGTTCATCCTAGATACCACAACCATTGCTCTTGGTACAAGGAATCCTATGCTACTGGTAGTCCTCAACTTATGACCACAATTGGGACCAGAATTTCTGTTGCTAAGCATGGCGGTTGTTCATTGAATTGTGCCCAATTTTACAATGAAGGTTTTTTGCCATGGTGGTTAAGTGAATCATGAAGTTGTTAAGTGAATCTGCCTTTCGCCCATTGACTTTGCTTGTCAGAAACCAGCTGGAAAGGTTGCAAATGGCAATCACATGACCATGGGATCTTGTAGTCAATACATGCTGGTTGCCAAGTGTCTGAATTCTGAACACATGGCTGTAGGGATGCTGCAGTGTTCAGAAGTGCGAGGACCGTCGTAAGTTACTTTTTTCAATACCATTGTAACTTTGAATGGTCACTAAAGGAATGATTGTAAGTCAAGGACTACCTGTATGCATTTGCTTGATCTTCTCCCAGAGCCAGTACTTGTCACTACTTCTTACCCATCAGGATTGGGCACGTTTTTGGTGGCTGGCCATTAACATTAAGGGGAAGCTGAGGATCATAACAGAGGAAATAATAGTGTACATTTTTCTTAAGGTTTTTTTTGTGGGGGGGCAGCAGTTGTTTCTTTTAAAAACTTTCCTGATCATAATGTAGGAAAATATGCATCTTTGAGTCAGTTTTGATACCTGGTGGCTGACTTCACACTACAGTTTCCATGGTCTTCCTGCTACAGAATAGTGCAAAATCACACTTCCAGCAGTCGTGGCTCACAAGGGGCCGGGAAGAGACATGGGGCCGGGGATAACCCCGGGAGTCCCTGCTTCTTCACTCTGCCCTCCATCGATCACGTACAATGCCAGACATTTCCACCATCTCCCCAGATTTGGGGAAGACCATTATTTTCTTCTTCGGTACAGTAATATTTATGACTCTCCTTTCCCCTTGATCCTCTAAGCGATGTGCATAATAAATCAAAGAATAATACAAGCGATTCCAACAGGGTTGTTGTTTGTTTGTTACCATAAAGTGGGTAATGACTGGAGTGGTTCGTTGAAAAGAACGCTGAAAGGCTGGAAAGGGTTCTGCCGAGCCACAGAAATGATAATGGGTTTTGCAGAGAAACCATTTGAGGAAGAAATTGCAAGGGGGTGGATGGGGGCCCTTAATAATCGAAAACACGGGAAGGGCTTGGATGGTCCTCCCCCTGTATCCTGGCTCTACTTTCCTTTGTGTCCTCCCTTCTTCAGCTTCACTAACAACTCCCCCCCCGACTACGTTCACATCTGCGACCTGTGCCAACGTAGACACAGACTGCCCCTCGGGCACCATTTCTGCAGATCTAACTCAGCCTTTGGGACTTTGTCCCTGGAGGAGGTTTCTGTACCTATCCAGATGCTCTTCCGGGTCTCACGTGTTTCGCGAGCAGCTTTCAAAGCATCATTTGGCATGCAGCGTCCTTTAAAACCATCACGCAGCTCTTTTCTGTAGCCTGCGAAAAAGACAGTAGACCCTCTTTAGTTTTATGTATCAGGACGTAGTAAAAATCATCTGGTCCTGAGCAGTTCTTAAAAGGAGGTCAGTACAACCTCAGAGGAACGACAACAAAACATGCCATATAACATCATCTCATTTACTTGACAAAAAGAAGCCAAAATGGAGAAGCCATGTGTGAAAAACTAAGCACACCTTATGACTCAGGAGCTTGTAGAACCACCTTTAGCAGCAATAACTTGAAGTAGTTACTTTCTGTATGACTTTATCAGTTTCTCACATCGCTGTGGAGGCATTTTGGCCCACTCTTCAACATTGCTTCAGTTCATTGAGATTTGTGGGCATTTGTTTATGCACAGCTCTCTTGAGTTCAATCGGGTTGAGGTCTGGGCCATTGCAGCCCCTCGATTCTTTCCTTTCTCGGCCATTCTGCTGTAGACTTGCTGGTGTGCTTGGGATTGTTGTCCTGTCGCATGACCCAATGTCGGCCAAGCGTTAGCTGCTGGACAGATGGCCTCACCTTTGACTCTAGAATACTTTGGTATCCAGAATTGTTCATGGTCAACTCAATGACTGCAAGGTGCCCAGGTCCTGTGGCTGCAAAACAAGCCCAAGTCATCACCCCTCCACCATTGTGCTTGAGGGTTGGTATGAGATGCTTGTGCCGATATGCTGTGTTTGGTTTTCATCAAACGTGGCCCTGTGCATTATGGCCAAACATCTCCACTTTGGTCTCATCTGTCTAGTCTTCCAGAAGTCTTGTGATTTGCTCAGATGCAACTTTGCAAACCGAAGTCGTGCTGCCACGTTCTTTTTAGGAGGGGGCTTTGTCCTGGCAACCCTTCCAAACAAACTTAGTTTTTCACACAATAGCAAGTACAGTTATTGCTGCTGAAGATGGTTCTACAAGTTATTGAATCATAAGGTGTAACTAAGTTTTTCACACATGGCTTCTCCATTTTGGCTTTCTTTTTGTCAAATATATGATGACATGGTGTAATATGTCACCTTGTTGTTCATCTGAGGTCGTATTTACTACTTTTAAGAACTGCTAAAGCTTTCCCCTCCTCAGTTGTGTCCACCTCTTAGGGGCGGTGCTCATCTCTGATTCAAAGCCGAGGGAGCCAGCGTTGTCTGAAGACACCTCAGTGGTCATATGGCTGGCATGACTAGATGCTGAGGCACATGGAACACTGTTACCTTCCCACTGAAGTGGTACCTGTTTATCTACTTGCATTTTTATATACTTTTGAACTAAGTTGGCAGGAGTTGGGGCCAGTAACGGGAGCTCACCGTTACGCAGTGGCTCTTGGGTCTCGACCTGCCACTTGACAAGCCCAACATCTCAACCACCATGCCACTGTGCCCCCGACTAAGAACTGCTAAGGACCAGATAATTTTTACTATGTCCTGATGTATAAAACCATAGAACTCAAAGAGGGTGCACTTTCTTTTTCATATAACTGTAGATAGTCCTCGATTTACAACTACAATTAGGACCAGAATTTCCACTGCTAAGCAAACTAGTTGTTAAAATGAGTTGTGTCTGATTTTACAACCGTTTTTATGGTTGATAAGTGAATCACTGCAGTTGTTCAGTGAATCACATGGTTGTTAAGCAAATATAGCTTACTCCATTGACAATGCTTGTTGGAAATGGCGATCACATAACCCAGGATGCTGCAATCATCATAAATACATGCCAGTTGCCAAGTTCCGAAATTTTGATCAGGTGACCATAGGGATGTTGTGATGGTTGTAAGTGTGAGCACAGGCCATAAATCACTTTTTTCAGCACTGTTGAAACTTCAAATAGACACTAAATGAATGACTGCAAGTCAAAAACTACCTGTGGGAGTAGGAGGGGTTGAGCCAGGAGTGAAGAGGGAGATCAGTTTGGAGACCCTGTGCATGCACAAATGCCAAAGTTTGAAGTCATGAAGACCGTTAGCCTAATCTAAGAAGTCCAGGTGTTGGGTTGTGACCTTGTAACTTCAATAAACCATTAGATTGAAACTGAGCTGTCCAGGCCTGTTTGTTCCAGACTAACATTAATTTAGTCTTGGACTTCCTAGATTAGGCTAACAGTCTTCACAAGGAACTGGAGCTTTGGCGTCTATGCATATGCAGAGATTCCAAACTGATCCTCATTTTCAAAGAGGCTCAGCCCCTCTTCCTCCCACACTACCTGATTCAGTTTTTAGTTGGGCCTGAGCTTATGATGCTGGGTGAGCATAAGTCCTGTGCTTTCTAATGTTTACTAATTAATTGGTTTGATGTGTAGCTTGTTAGGCTAAAAACAGCCCTGGCCTTTGAACTGACCACAGGGGGAAGCACTGCCAAAGGGACAGGACCATATGCAACAATATTTTAAAATGGGTGGGGGGATGAAAATTAAATTAATATTCATACTTTGCTTATTTATTAATTTGAGGAATTAAAGGCTTACTTGTTAATTTTGGGAATTAAAATCAGACCCAATCAAATCAACTGTATTAAATTTTTAAAAATATTTGCTATTTTTGCATACACATTCATTTGATCTCTTCCCCTAGATACTTTTCAACACATCAAAACAGATGTGTTGCAGATGTTGATATATTTGTATTTGAGTTCACTGTGACTCATTTATCCAAGGGCACACTGTAAAATGGATGACTTTTGACCTCTTAATCTAATCAAGCTCAACTCTGTTTAAGTCTTCAGATTGTGTCAACTTTCAAAAGTCTGGAAGTCATAGAGGCAAAAGAACAGGAATTAATTTCCAGAGGAAGAAGCAGCTGTTGGGGTTGAGGTTTTCCAGGTCTTATCTCCTTCAACTTTTGGAAATGACATAATGTCAGTTTCTTTGGTCACCAGTCCAAGTTATTGGAAGGGCTTGTGACTTAGTCAGCAACTGTCAACAAGGAAGAAACTACACAGAAGGGGAAAATGCATGGGTGTGTATGTGTGTGATACAAAGCAAAGTACGCTGAGTTACCCAAATGATTCAGCTAAACTCCAGACTGCAATCTGGAGACTCTCAGTTGAGTCTCTCCACATGCGTATGTCATCACATCTTCAGTAAAAGGCAGAGTTGGTCCTTTTATGAGGCTTGGCTAGTGGATCACCTAAAGCAGCCAATTTGGGGTATCCCTTATTTATTTATTAAATTAAAATGCTGCCGAAATCCAAAGACTCTTGGCGGCTAACGACAATAAAAAAAATTAAAAACAATAAAAATAACCCCCCCATTAAAACAAAATAAAAAACCCGGCAGACTAGCGAGGTAGGCAAAAGATT
>JANHZU010004225.1:64385-81155 GCA_032468055.1 Acrochordus granulatus
CAGTGAATTTCACCGCATGACAGCTGAGCATGACGTTCCAACCGAAATACGTCAGGCAGAATTTTGTGATTTTTGGCTTCCACCAATATGTCTGGTTTTCTAAGATCCAGTCCTTGTATTCTTACATCCCCTGCAAATATCCTGTTCTTAGTTTTAGCACATATTCAGAAGTGGGTTTTGGTAACTTGATAGGGTTTATAAAGAAAAAATGAATATGTAAGTATAAATCTCTCTGAAGGAGATGGACGGTTTAAAAATGCGACACCTAAAATAAATCAGTATAGAAAGAGGTGAGTTAGAGCAATCCATAAAAACTGGCATGCTGCCGAGAGAGAAATTAAGCGTTAAGTATCTCTGAAGAATGAAACCCAGAAATGTCCCACCGGTAACTGGTGCCTCTCCCAGGACCCTGGACCCTTCAGTCTCTCTGGAGAGGCTGTTGGCAGCTAAATAGCATTTCAAGGGGGGAAAAAAACAGTGAGAAATGGAAGTGATTTAAAATTTACAGGAATCAAGTAAGAGCATCTTCTAGATCATCAGAGTTTTTAATGTATAAAATGCAGATGTGAATTACATTTGAAACTCAGTTCCTTCCAATAAATCCATTAAGCAATTATGGGACTTACTCATTTATTTGTTAGGAGGAGCTGATGGCTCTCTATTCACTTTCTTCCATGCGAAAAAAAAAAACCCTGATAAACTTCAGGCTGACTCAGAAGTTGAGATCAACTGGAATTCAAAAGAAATGCAAGGGTACGGGCTGGGTGTTCAACCCCACTCCAGGATAATTTTAGCATTAATAAAAATAGCAGTGCAGAATACATCTGATTGTACGAGCTTTTCGAAATTCTCTAACCAGGATGTTGGAAGAGAAATTTGGGATTTCCTTCAACTTCCTTAGGAAAAAGAAAGATGTTTACTCAATTTACTTGGGTAAGTTGTTATTGTTTTTACTATGCCTTCAAGTCAGTGTTGACTCCTGGCAACTGCCTGGACTAATCCCTGCAGTTTTGGGGGCAAGATTTCGGAAGTGGTTTGCCATTGCTTGCTTCCTAGGCTGAGAGAGTGGCTGGCCCAAGATCATTCAACCTAAGATGGGACTGGAACTCACAGCCTTAAACACTACACCAGAGTGACTCTCTCTTAGGACAAGCACCCCCTTAACGATGCCACAGCCTTCCTACTTCCTACATAGCCTCCCAATATGACGAAGGGAGGGGGGCAGAATATAATGGGCCATATGGAACATGAGGATGGATGCCTTTATGCTGCAGGGGAAGAGATGGCAGAGCCAGAGGAAGAAGTCAAACTTGGCATCAGCCAAGAGTCTCCACATATCCACAAATGCACGAGGCTCAGCCCTCCCTGATAGCTGTTGGACTTTATCTCACCACCACAGATGTTAAGCCTGTAATTGCGCAGATACTTGTAAACAGGCAAGAACAATAAATCCCTTAATTTGAACCGTGCTGCCTGGGTCTGGTCTTTCATGCCTGACAATGCTAAGGTAAAAAACAGCTAATTCCGCACATTCTTTTTTGCTATGATGGCCTGCAAAGTGTAGAGCTGAAGATAACAGGTCTTTTCAGGTAAAGCAGCTAGTGTGACAGAGGCTCGTTGCTTTTAAATGCGGATATTTTGTTCACTACTTCTACAAACAGACTCTCATGCTGGCGATACAGAAGATGCTGCGGGTGAAAAGGAGAAAATGTTCGACTGCACGAGCCAAAGATGTAATTCTCTAGTTTGTATTATTTATTAGGGACATGCAGTGGAACTGGGGGCAATTTGCAAGTGCATCGATGCTCACATTGCCCGCTTCTCAAAGCATTAAAGCGGCCATCTCCTATGGAAGAGTTGATGCAGTTATTTTTAAGGGCTGCTTATGAAGCTGTGCGCAGGCACAACTATTGTGGTTTGCCGGTAGTGTTGGTGGAAGCATTGCTGTGCATGCACAAGTATGCTAAGATAGTTGGGGAAGGCCTTTGGTAGTACTGTGCCAACCTTTCCAAAAAATGTGGCTGCTTTAATGCTTTGAGGAAGTGGGTCCTGCTTGTTCAAATATCCTTTGCGGAGTTTGAGTGCTTTGCAAATTGATTAGCATACAGGAGAAACTAAAATAGATCCAGTCCAGTCTGCCGTATCTGTAAGAACTATTTACAGACCTATTTATGGCACAAAATTCTGCATCAGTCCCTGCCATATCGGGATGAGACTGGATCCAACCACTGCCCCATATAGGAATCCGAGTGCAGCATCCTTGCAGATGGCCACCCAATCTTTGCTTAGACATCCTCCGAGGGAGTCTGTTGCATTGTTGAACAGTTCTGTGAGAAATGGACTCATTCAGTTGGCCGTGTGTGTCACGATTGGGAATCCTGAAAGACCAGGTTAGAGACGGATCATGGAAAATAATCTGTGTGGTCACTAAGAGTTGAAAATGATTCAATGGCACATAATCTATTAGGAACTTTTTTGTGATGTCCAGCTAAAATCTACTTCTATGTAATTTATATCCAGTGTTTTGTTTCCTGTCTTGTGGAACAACTTTGAGTAATTCCACCCCATTTACTACTTAGCAGCCTCTCAGATACTTAAATACTGCTAACATGCCTCCCTAGAGTCTTTTCTCCAGGCTAAACGTATCTGTCTCCAACCATTTCTCGAAGAAATTTCTTTCCAGCTTCCTCATCTTTGCCTTGATTGCTTTCCTCTCACATACCCACAGATATTCTTCCTAAAATGCAATGCCCAGCACTGAATCCAGAGGTGTGAAGAAAATAACTTAACTTGTTCTTGACACTATATTTTTATTGATGCAGCCTCGGATCGCAATCTGATTCAGGAGGTATTAACCAAACCTTTTGCCTGACACTCATGTTGTTTCTTGGTGGCGATGGGTGATGGTGGTAAGTCAATTTTACGTCTGCTGACTCTTCTCCTCCTCTAGCAACTTGTTTTGAGAAAGCCTTCAAGAAGAAGCAGAAAGCTTAACCACCTCAAAAATTAAAGTCCAGATGACAAGATTTAAAAGCCTCCAGATATATTTTATTCCCTGGATGACTGAGGATTTCTGCAACGGTTTCTTGGTGGTGGTGCTGGCCCTGGGCCACCTTCCAGATGATACGGGAGACAGCTCTTTCGGAGGGCATTTGGGTGTGATGCCTCTCTATTTGACACTGGGTGGTATTTAGTCTTTTCTGCAAGCTGCCAAGAGTTTGCTGGATTGTGGTGGAATAAAAACCTGGACTATCTTCTTTTTGAACTAATTATACTTTTTAGTTCTGGCATTCCTATCGGGAGCTTCTCTCCTTCCACCAGATTTAAGTTATACCCACAAAATCTTAATGGCTTTCCTGTATATTTCTGTTTGTTGTTCATCTATATACTTCTAAAATTCTTATATCTGTTCGTTTGTGGCCTTCAGTTGGGCAACAACTGAACCAAGGTACCTCAAATGGGTCAACTTACAGAACATGTCCAAAATCTGGGACCCATGACTGCCATGGTCAGCCATGATTATGTGATCACAATTTCCAGTGTTCCCTGACAGCTTCCTACAAGAAAAGTCAATGAGGAAGCCAACAGAAAGTTGGAAGTTACTCCATTCCCACTCCTTTTTCGCCCTTTGGTGGTCATTTTCTCTGTTTAGATAAAGAAATATTTCTGAAATGATGATCCAGTGGGTGATGGATTGTCTACTATTCTCTATATTTGTACTGTATAAATATACTGGAATCCTTGAGTCATATAACTTGACCTATTTCTTGCTAGAATAAACACGCACACACACACATGCATACACATATATGCCATACAGTAGGTAGCACAGATAACACAGTAGTCTAAATGGCCCAAATTAAAGGTATGTTTTGACCCCTCTCTCTTCAAGCACAGAAAGGAGGGAACCGGCCTCAACCAGCTGCAACCAGCAGGGCTCTCATAATGTGTGAAAATAGTTTGCCTCTAGAAAGTTTCTTAAACATTATTCCCCTCAGGACCCCTTCTCACTTTTTAAAAAATATGGAGGAACCCAAAAGAGCTTTTGTTTGTACAGATTATAGTTATATTTACTATATTAAAAATAAAAATTGATGCATTTGCTATTGCTACTGCTTCTCATGATTGTTTGATGGAATTTTAATACTGTATTATTTCTCAACATAAGCTGGAAAATTAATTTTGATTTTGAGGACCCTTGAGAGGGTTTTGGGGGACTCCTAAGGATCCTAGGATCACAATTCAAGAAATATGCTCTAGAACAACTATCATCTGAAAATAACTGCTTTTTAAGATTTTTATCCTGATTTTTTTTTATATGAACTTTGTATAGTTCAAGGCAACAAACATACATAGTATTCCTTCGTCCTCTTACTTTCCCTACAGTAACAACATTATGTGAGATGTTGAGACTGTAGGCTAGGAAAGATGAGTGACTGGCCAAAGCTATCCAGCTATCTTTTACAGCACTTTCACCACTACACCAAACTGCTTTTGATTAAGGCTTCAGTTATCACAGTTCATAGCCATGACCCAATGCTGGCTGGGACATTGTAGAGTAATCATTTATAGGTGTATGTGTATAAAGTAAAGGCATGATACTTCCAGGAAACTGTTAATCAGCAAAGGCTCGTCCCCTCCTCCATAGGTGTCTCTAGGAGGCAAACTGTATGTCTGATGATGTCAACAAACTAAGGCTATGACTTGCATCCTTGTTTCAGATCTGAGGATACCAGTATGTAATGAAAGCGTTTCCATGATAACCTCATTGTGCAGTTCATCATTTTGGTGTTGCTGTGGCTTGCCCCACCTCTCACACACCATCCTTGCTATTTATTCAACTTTGTTCCCTTCCAAAAAACCTTCTGACCCACAGAGCCCCCAAATCTGGGTGTTCTACCCCTGATGGAACTATTTACTTTTGTCACCATTTCTGTAATTCACTTTAAAAACCACCTTCTACTTATGGCTGCATCCTTTAGCTTTCTTGATCAATAACTGATCAGTTTACATAGCTGGAGAAAACTCCTTGTGTTTTGTGGATTCACTTGCACAACTGAGTCCCCTTTAGAACAAGGAACCTGTCTTTTCCCATTTTATGTTCTCTCATTCTGGGGCAAAGAACACCAAACAAGCAGCACATATCCAAAATCTTTATCGTGGTTGGACACCGTCTCCCCAACTTCCCAAATCTATGCATTCTCAGAAAATAAGGATAATCCCCAGTCAAGATATTAGCCACCTCAATCAGGCACTTTAAATTGACCGGTCTCAGAAGCCACTGCCTAGCAGAGGGAAGAGCACCTTCAAATGCCAGATAGACAATTCCCCTAGAGACAAATGGCTGGTGAACATCAGAGCAACCCTGAAGTTTTTTAGAAAGATGATTTCTAATAATAGTAGTCCTAAAATTTTAGAAAAGCAGTTCACCCAAATGTTTCTATTTTCAAAGATGCCATTTTGGTCCATCTTCAAGGAACCAGTCCCCTGTACTTCCTGTCCACCATGTTTATCCCTTAGTAAACTCAGTCTACTTCAGACACCTCTTCAGCGCCGGTAACGGTAACGCTTGAAGTGGAACCAAAGCTGGAAAATGCCATTGGCAAATTGGCAGCGGAAGCCATGCCGGTGAGAGTATTCCCACTCTCGGTTAACAATTTTGAAGGCGATGTCTTCATAAGGAGGTCCAGCATGGAAGCGCAGGGTGGCAAAGTCCTTGTTGTCTGGGCAAGCCTCCAGAAAATATTCTGGGGTGGAGCGTTTGTCAATCAGGTCCGGGTAGAAGATATTAAACTTGTAACCTTGCACAATCTTGGGTGGGGGGTTGTCAAAATCGTAGTGGGTGTGATTGTACTTGTTCCATTCAAATCCGGTATGCACTCGATTGAAGAAACGTGGCTTGCGGGGACGGTACTTGTCAGCCCACAGATAGGCCTTGCCAGTCAAGGGCATTTCCACACTGAACTGGGCCTCATCAGCCCCCATCCCTTCTTTGGCACGGCGGAAAAAAATATCCTCAGCACTCTCACTGGCATCGCCTGTAGGGGGGGAAACACTTGGGATATGTGTGCGGTCTTTTCACTACTGCCAAAGTAAGTCTAAACATCTGTTTTATCTTCACAACTTTTTTAGTTCCCATAACTAGTAAGAAACAGAAAGCCCAAACACATCTGTTAACAACTTCAGTATGGGATTCTACAGCAGCATGCTGTTGCCCAATTGTACTCTTCCATTACATGCTGAAATTTAATAATGTTTTATATTGATTTGGACTTCTATCCCAACCATAATCAACATATAATATCAAGTACAACTTTGATTAAAGGACTTATGTCAATTTTGTAGCTTGCTTAAAACAGATTTCTAATCAAGCCAGTTTCCAGTCTGATTTTTAAAATTAAAATTTGATTTCAACTGCCCTGAAATGAGGGCGAGAAGAGGTTTGAGTTATAAAATAATTGTGAAGGGATGGGTGACCTCTTCCTGCCTAAAAACCTGTGCTGCACAATTGGCCCCTATCTTCACACAGCTATTCAGTAGATTGCTGGAGCTTTGCTATGCCCCTTCTTGCTTTAAATATTCTACCATCATCCTGGTTCCAAAGAAAGCCTCCCTCAGAGGACTGAAGGACCACAGACATGTCACTTTATCCAGAGTCATGAAGACATTTGAGAGGCTTGTGGTGGCCCATCTGAAAGTCATCACAGATCCTCTGCTGGACCCTCTGCAGTTTGCCTACTGGGCAAAAAGTAAGCAAATGATGCTGTCAAAATGATACTGCACTATATCCTGCAACATCTTGATTCCCCAAGGACCTCTGCATGGACTTCAGTTCAGTGTTTTACACAATCATCGCAGCCATTCCTCACTACAAACTGACCCAGCTCACTGTGCCTGCCCATACCTGTAAGTGGATAACCAGCTTTTTAACAGTTGAGAAGCAACAGATGAGGTTAGGAAAAATTACATCCAGTACTCGGACAATCAGTACTGGCAACCCATAAGGCTGTGTGCTCTCTCTGCTACTTTTTTCCCTCTGCACCTTTGCCCACACTTCTGCGGATCCCTCTATCAACATTCTGAAGTTTGAGGATGACACAACAGTCATTGGACTCATCAAAGATGGTGACAAGTCTGCATACAGATGGGAAGTTAAACAGTTGGCTCTGTGGTACAGTCAAAACAACTTAGAGCTGAATATACTCAAAACTGTGGAGATGTCAATGGATTTTAGGAAGAGTCCTCCTATCTCAGCCCCTCTTACCATACTCAGCAATAGAGTATCAGCAATACAGTCCTTCAAGTTTCTGGGGTCTTTAATCTCCTAAGACTTGAAATTGATGTCTAACATTAGCACCATTATTAAGAAGGCACCTCAGAGGATCTATTTCCTACATCAACTCAAGAAGTTCAACCTGCCTCAAGGGCCGCTGATACAATTCTACAGAGGAATCACTGTGTCTATCTGTAACTGTCTGGTTCAGTGCAGCAACCATGCAGGACAGGTACAGATTCCAACAAACAGTAGGAATGCAGAAAGAATAACTGCAGCTAGCCTTCCCTCTACAGAGGACCTGTATACTGAGAGGGTCAAGAAAAGGCAGGGAAGATATCTGGAGACCCCTCTCACCCTGGACATAATTTGTTTGAACCTCTTCTCTCTGGGCGGCACTATAGGGGATTGCATACCAATCAGACACTGGGAGTAATTTTTTCATGCCATCATTCAGCTGAATTTTTAACTCATGCTATATGACAGGACACAGTGATTACTATAGTGCAAAGAATTCTAAATTAACCCAGATGTTTTGTGTAATGTGTATACATATCAATAGAACGTGGTTCTAATTCTACACTTTACTATATTCCTTTTCTACTGGCTGCACTATTTCTTTTCTACTGGCTGTATATTTTGAGGACACACTTTACAATTGAATACATAATTTTATTTATATTATTATTTTATGTACTGCTATCTTGCAAGTATATTGAGAGCTGCTGGACCAGAGTCAAATTCCTTGCGTGTCTAACCATGCTTGGCCAATAAAGTATCTGAATCTGATGGCCAAGTGTACCTTCTTATTTTTTAACATTTAAAAAGCCTGGCATGTAAACAGCAGGAGAAGGCTCTTTAAAATGTACAGTATGTTTCTCTGGTGATTTTTTGAAACCATCTTGTTTGACTTCTAAAGTGAAACAAACATCTGCCTCCACCAAGGAGTTTTCTGTAATTGTTCCATTCAGGATTCTGGTAGCAAAGGAATATCATTTGGCTTCTTTCTGGATTCAGGGATTGTTTCAGTTTGTCATTGTTGCTTAATTTGAACCTTTAATATGTTTTTTAAAGAATGCTTTGCATTATGAGTAGGAACACATTTTAACCTTATTCACCTCTAATTTCTCTAGTCCAGAAAACAGTCAGTCAAACTAGGTTTAGGGCTGGAAATTCCATATGAATAACAACAACAAGAGGAATTGCATAAGGAGATAAAAATTAAACTACAGAGAGGAAAAATGAACTCTCAAATAACAGGGGTTTATTAATTAATATTAAGAGAATATTTCAAATGAGTCTAGGGGCTTGCTGGCAGTTTGGAAATGGGAGATTTATTCCTGTCCTACCATCTTTCCCCAGGCTTTTGAACGTTACATTTCAGCAAATAAGTTCCTTTTGGTTGAAGCCATCGTCTTCCAGTAATTTGGTCCAGTGCCAGGTATACACTGAGTATGTTATCTAAACCCCATCATGAAAACCAGGTGAAGTCTCTACCCTCCTTCCACTCCTTACCTGTGACCTGGAGTTGCTGCCGGGAAAGCAGCAGGCGCTGGAGATCCTCATCAGCATCTACCACGTGGGCATCAAAGGGAAGCTCATGGGAGGTGAGCAGTCGGGGGCTGTACTTGCCAGCATCGTAGTCATCCAGGCTTTGCTGAATAAGGTCCTCCTCAATCAGCACCGCTTCTCCGTCTCCCTCAGTTTTGGCTTCAGCTTCCGGTTCAGTGCCAGACTCCATGGAAGAAGGACCAGGCTGTGCTGGGGCAGTTTCCTCTGGCTCTAGCCTGGATAAAGATGGGGAAGGGGGTAGTCCACCGTTTTAGCAAAAAGTGTACAGGGACTGGGACCCCAGGACTTTCTTCTAAAGCTTTCTGACCTACCCTATTTTTTTCATGTTCAAATTTTCATTGGCTTTTCATCTCTCTCAGTTTACTTCTTAAATCAGGGTTCCCTATCTGTGGCAATTTCCAGGTATATGCAGCTCCCAGAATTCCAAAGCCACTACAGCTATTGATGAAAATTTGTGGAGTTGAAGTCTACTCATCTTGAATTTGCCAAAGTTGGGAACTTAGACTATAAGCAGTTTCAGGCCAGGTCTGTTTAATTTTGGCTTACGTAATCCTATAATGGGTCATGTATTCAGATGATATCATGACAAATTTTTTTGAGATGCAAGTTCTGTATCTTTAAAATGATCAATAATGGCTTTACAATCAAGGAAAATACTAATATTCTTTTAGTTCCCCCACCGGCTTCTCTCCCCATCCCATTTCTGCCCTTTTGGCTGCCCGCTTACACACTGCTGCCAGACCTGCCATCACATCCACCACACCGCATGCCACTACCAGGTGCAGTTAAAACTTCTCTTGCATCTTACCCAGAGACTTTTTTCATGAAAGAAGCCTGGCACACAAAAGAAGGCCTTGGCTAGAAGAGTCCTGCTTTTGTGCACCAGGGTTCGTTTGTGAAAGAACTGCCTGGCTGGGGCACAAGAGAAGTCCTGATTACTAGTATGAAAGAAGGCCCCAGATGGTACAACAGTAATACATGGTGGGCACGGTGACAGGAGCAGCTGGCAGCAGCAGGTAGGTGGTTGTAAATGTGGGTATGCCCAAGTGGGCCCAAATTTTGTTCACATGACTGTAGGGGCGTTGCAATGGCCAGGACCACAAGGAGGCCAGGACCAGCCATTAAATCCCTTCATTCAGCACTAGCATAACTTTAAATGGTTGCTGAATAAATGGGCATTAAGTGAGGACTAGCTATAATTTACTTCTATAAAGGTATAGATCTATAATCCAAAGCATATTTACTGGATAGCTTTTCTAAAATTGGGTAACTCCAGATATATGGACCAATTCCCAGAACTCTCAGTAATGGCTACAGGGAATTCTAGGAGCTAAAGTCCTAAATCCAGATATAGAGGGAGCTGAGATTGGGAAACATTATATTAGAGGTTATATAAAACAGCAAGGCTTCTTCCTATGTAGGAAAGATAGTACCGCTATGATAATGCTGTTCATATTCAGCAGATATGCACATATATAGAACAAGCACAGGAATCTTTATGCACTGGAATTAAAACCTTAACCAGTTAGTGCTGAAGGAAAGAGGTACCACCATCCCAACCACACCTACCTATGACTGCTACTGGCAGCTTCTGGGGATGGAGGCTCTTTTTTGATGATGGGGAAAAGGGGTTCACTTTCCACACCTTGTTCTTGTTTGAGCTTGTACAGTTTCTGGCGCAGGACATCCTGATGCCGTTCTCTCAGCCTGTGACCCAAAGGAGAGAGAATCCATTCAAGCATCAGGTCATCAGAATTAGTTCTAGTGGCTGGTTTGTATGTGTGTGTGAGAGAGAACTGTAGCACAGAACAATAGCCAAACCTGATGCTCCTTCCATGAAATCTATAGTTCAGTCTGATCCCAATGTCTTGAATAGGGGCCATATGCCACTGATGCTCAAGTGACAGGTGTACTACTGGGGCAGCACCGCTTCTTAAGCTATCTTAAAACTTTGCCTTGGTGTTCATTATTCTTTGGCAATATGTCACTTTTGTCATATCATTTCCATCATTCTCCTCTCCATCTCCAAGTTTATAATCCCAACTAATCTATTGGATGAACTGTCTAGTGAATACCTACAGAGATCTTGAAGTCAGTCTTGAGTCCTGGGGATTGCCTAGAAAAATCCATGAAGTTATTTTGTCAAGTTTTTCAAAAGTGGTTTGCCATGGCTTTCTTCTTTCTAGGCTGAGTGAGTGAGTGACTGGCCTAAAGTCACCCAGTTTGTGACTATAGCAGCACTAGAACTCATAGTCTCCTTATTTTTAGCCTAGAGCCCTTAACCATTGCACTTGATTGGTTCTTGTAAAATGTTACATAAAGATATACAGGTAATCCTTAACTTACAACCATAACTGAACCCAAAATTATCGTTGTAATTTGTTGCAGTTGTTAAGCAGGTCACCATGTGATTGAACCCAATTTTATGACATTTTTGGGGTAGTCATTAAGAGAATGCCATGGATGTTAAAGAATGCCATTGTTATTAAGTGAACACTGCAATTGTCAAGCGACTCTATTTTACCCAATGGGAATTTTTTGCTGGAAACTGGAAATAAATGCTGAAAACCAGCAAAAAATGTTGAAAATCATGATCATACTGATGGATGCTGCAAATGTCCATAAAGGTGACCTGGTTGCCAAGTGCCCAAACTGTGATCATGTGACTGCAGAGAGAGGGGATGGCTGTTGTAACTTCTAAATCAGGTTGTAAGTAGCCTTTGGGAGGTTGTCATAACTTCAAATGGTCACTAAGTGATTCACTATAAATCAAGGACTGCTTGTATATATACATGTTTAAGGTGATATTCCTCTTTCACTGATAGGCAGAAACACCATCTCTATACTTAGCTAAAATGTGACTGTTCCAATATAGTGAATAATTCAAAAATTATGTCAAATCCACTGAAACAGTCTCTTTAGTTAAGAGATACCTATCCATCTCCAACCTACGTCTTCCATATGGATTAAAAGTCTCCTTTGAACTGAACTTATTTTCTTGAAGACTACATGAATTTCTTGGGGCAACATGGATATGATTGGCCAATGTTTTCTTTTGGGACATTTGTTCAATTTTCCTATCAAGTTTACAAATCTGATTTAATGTGGTCCCCATAGAGAGCACTAATCATGTCTATGTGCTTAGCTTTCTGAGATTAGCCAAAAATACTTAGGTATGGTCACTTGTTTCCACTAAAGCCAACCAATCAGGATGCTAGTCAATCTAGTCTAGTTCAGTCATTTGGGAAAGTCTGCTCTCATTAGTAAAGGAAGAAATTCAGTATAAACCAGAGTCCCCCTCTGGATGAGGTATATATAAATCAATTACATGCATACTTACCTGGCCCGTGCCATGTATGCCTTGAGCTGCTGGAGCAGGCTCTCCCAGTAGCCAATGTCCAAATTGGGTCCTCCAGCCAGGATTTTGCCCTCAATTCCCTGGTAGATCACATGCAACTGATTGTAGGTCTTCCCCTTGAAAACAGACTGTACATCAGAACTAACTGAGGCATTCACCCCTTCACGACGCTCTCCTGCAAGACACATAACAGAGGGAGTTGTGACTGGTGGAAGACACTCCTTAAATCAATAGACAGAAGAGGACTTGGAAGAGATATTTCCAATGGCCAGGTTTTGATCTCACACAACAGGACAGGGCATATTTTTAAATGAGGTTTGGAAAGGATATTTGGAGGTGGGGTGATAATTTAATTTTAATTGTTCTAAGCTATTCAAATAGCTAGCAAGCCTTGGCTCCTTACATTTTCCATCAGAAGACAGCAAAGTTGCCTAGACTATAAGACAGCCTTCTTCAGCATAGTGCCCACCAGTAATATTAGAATTCAATTCCAGAATCCTTAGGTACCTGGCAGGGAATTCTAGGACCCAAAGTTCAACACTAATAAGCTGATTCATCCTGATTGGATCAGAATACAATGGTGAAGGATCCAGTTTGTTTGATCAAATGGAACAGAAGTAATAGAAAAAGAGGAATTGCGCCTACATCCACATCTACTCAGATATTCAAAGAAATTAATTTGGCAATAATGTGGAAGTAAAGGTAAAGGTTTCCCCTTTCAGTCATGGCCAACTCTTGGAAGGGGTGCTTATCTCCATTTCATAGCTAAAGAGCCAGCATTGTACAAAGACACCTCCGCAGTCATGTGGCCAGCATGATTATACGCCGAGGTCATGGAATGCTGTTATCTATTTATCTACTTGCATTTTGCATATTTTCAAACTGCTAGGTTGGCAGGAGCTGGGGTGGACAATGGGAGCTCACCCTGTTGCGTGGCAGTGCTCAGGTCTTGAACTTGGGCTGCTGACCTTCCAGCCGACAAACCCAGTGTCTTAACTGCTCAGCCATAATAATCTGGAGAGTACCTGGCTAAAACTAGCAGAGTAACAAATAAAAGCCATATTATTGGTGGTGTCTATTATGATCTGCCCAATCTAGAAGAAGATGCTTCCCAGAAGCAAGCTACAGATCAGTTAAAGAGATAATGGGGACTCTGATCACCCTCAATTCTTTTGAAAACAATATCTGCCAAGCATGATTCTTCCAGAAAAGACTTGGAAATGCAATCAGTTGTCAATGTAAAATTTTCTAGCTGGCAAGGCCTGGGAAGAGAAGGTGAAAATTAAGTCTGTTTTGAATTGGGTTTCTTTTCCATGGTTTTATGGCTTTTATGTGTAAACCACCCAGAGTCACTTGGACAATGAGATAGCTAGAGTCTAAATTTGACTGATTACATAAATAAATATTGATGAGAATATGGGGAGAAACTACAGCTCAATGGAATGGGGAATATCAAATGTCTTCAGAAAAAGGAAAATACCATATTTTATTGAAGACCAGAACTACCTTTGGCTGGAATTAGATGAATAAAACCCTAATTTTTTGTTTTCCTGTCCTTACCAGGTCCTCTCCCAGAAGCCTCCAGTTTCCGGAGCTTGGCTATTTCATCTTCAGTGATGATGGTCATGTCCCTCCAGAAATCCACATTCTTTCCTTGCTCCAGCTCCATATAAACCTGACACCAGGAGGGAAAAGAGGGTGGGAGGAAGAAAGAAAAAACATAACAGCTACAATGCATGTTTTCCAACTGTTATCTCTTTTGAAATTTGAGCCAAAGGAGGAATGGAGTTTATAACAACAGCGACAGTATGCGTACTTGTGAATCTTGCTTAATTTATTTCTCCTGCCAGCTGGGTCGGGGGGAAGAAATTGGGAGAGAAGGAAATAAAAGAAACAAGAAAATACTGTAGCAAAATAAGCCAGAAGTGGTGTTGCCTGTCCTTTCAAAATTGAACCTCCCCATTCATTGATAGCTGACCTTGGAATACTAGGCACTAAAGACATAAAATTATGTTTTTGTGCCTGTGTGCAAGCCACTTGAAAATAATTTGCATTTATTCTCTCTCTTGATGGTTTATAATCATCTGGACTAGACAAACTGTTTAACCACAAGTTATACAGACTAGGTAAACAGACTGGCAACTGGGAAGTTGTAAATTCTAGTCCCTCTTTAGTCATGAAAGCTGGCTGGGTAACTTTGGGCCAATCATTCTCTCTCAGCCCAACTCACTTCACAGGGTTGCTGTTGTGGGGAAAATAGGAGGAGGAAGGTGTACTAAATATATTCACTGCCTTGAGTTATTTATAAAATAATAAAAGTGGGATACAAATAAATAATAACCAGCTCAGCCTCCTCCACCCTGGTACAGGTAGTCCTTGACTTACAGCAGTCACTTAGTGACTGTTCAAAGTTATGATGAACCATCCCAAAAGATACTTATGATACAGTTCCAAAATTTCAATGTCCCCCACCCGTGGTCACGTGACTGCATGTTGGGCACTTAGCAACTGACCTGCATTTATGGCTGTTTGCAACATCTCACAGTCATGTGACCACGTTTTACTACATTTTTGCTGAAAACAAGTCTTTACTTTGGGTTTTCAGCAAAACTGGCCCATAGAGAACAATGGGTTTGCTTAACCAACATGATGTTTGCCTTATGAACACTGTTAAAAAATTATAAAATTGGGTCAATCACGTGGGTGACCTGTTTTATCACTGTCGTGTCTTATGACCGTAATGGACAGGCTCTATTATAGTTCTAAGTCAAGAACTACCTGTATCCTCCAGATGGCTAGGCATTCTGGGAATTAGAGCCTTAATATATTTGAAAGTCACCAAGCAAAGGAAGGCTGAACTAGATGGATTTTGAATATGGGACAGGAAGACCCTCCTCCTCCTCCTGAAAGAGGAAAACCATCACCATTTGCTGGATACCTGGATGTCTTCTAGTAGATCTTCCATGTCGGACACAGTGAGCCCATTGAGAAAAGTATACGGTTCATGCATCTCCACTGCCAAATCATCATCTTCTGCACTGATGTATTTTGCCAAGAGATCAATTGGCTTGGCCCGCCCATCTCGGATCCGAATTTTGGAGCTGCCAGAAAAGGGGTTTCCAGAGAAAAGGATTAGAATCATGGAGGAGACTCAGTGAAGACCAAAGGACAAAGGATTTGGGAAGGGTTCAATAAGTCAGCAGCAGGACGTCTGGGAGGTATCCAAAGTTAGATCCCAGGCATCTTCAAAGAAAAGATCACAAGAACTTTCCTTGTTACTATCCAGAAGCACATTGCTGGTCAGAGCAGGCAACCTTGGTTTAATGAGCAACTTGCCCTTGCAAATGAAGGCGACTTTCTTTCTTAATTTTGAATATCATTTGTGGTACCAACTACTCAAAGATACCACTGCACACAGACAGTGAGATTCATTCATCCTATCATGCTCTCCATTGCTGGCAGAAGAGACCACAAATTGTAAGGTATTACCACTGAGCTGTGTGGCAATCCATGCAGATATCCCTCACAGAATTCTCTATCCTGAACAGATATAGTAAGCTTAGTAACATTAGATCATAACCCTGTGTTTTCTGTCTATACCTGGGAGAATATATACCACAGGGAGTGGTGCATTTTTATTGAAAAATTTTCCAATTAGGTGGACATCACTTTCCACAGTCACCTAGACAGGTATGCTATATCCATCCTACATGTCGAAACCAACAAAGGCATGATTGCTGGATTTCACGTTCAACTCAGGGCTGCTGACTGCCTATCAAATGTTCTCATTCCATCATCAATCATTTAAGATTGTCCTAAAACATCTCATCTGAAACACCTCCAGTTCCTCTTGATCCTAAGCAAATGTGTTCACGTTTCTGCTGCACAGAGCAAAACTGGCATAACGGTAGCACTGAAGACCTAAATCTTCATTTTCAGGCTGTTATTTTTCTTCTTTCAGAGACATCACTATCAGCAACTTAAGTGCTACCAATATGTGCAACATCAGTGGATTGGATAAGTATCTGCACATCTAATACAGTGCTTAATATTATCTAATTCATTATTTATTTAATGGCCTAAATGTCAGCCAGAAGGTCAATAGCCTGAGTTCAAGACCCACACACTACTGCATAATGGGGCGAGCTCCCATCACTTGCCCCAGCCCCTGCCAACCTAGCAGTTTGAAAGCATGTAAAAATGCAAAGATAAATAGGTACTGCCTAAATTGGTGGGATGGTAACAGTGTTCCACACGCCTCAGCATATAGTCATCTGGCCACATGACTATGGAAGTGTCTTGGAAAACGCTGGCTTTTTGGCTATGAAACAGATATGAGCAATGCCCCCTAGGGTCAGACACAACTGAAAGGTGAAACCTTTACCTTTAAACTTAATTTTCATGCTTTTATATTTATGCTTTTATACTATTGTAAGCTGCCCAGAGTTACTCGAGACAGTGAGAAGAGTGGTATATAAATTTAATAAAATAAATATTATTGTATGATATCTACAGGTAATCCTCAGTTTACAACTGGTCACTTAGCAACCATTTGAAGTTATAACAC